>JAABKJ010000755.1:51900177-52127055 GCA_011634705.1 Andricus grossulariae | reverse complement strand
TCTACCAATCAATCGGAATACAATTGTGCATATAAGATTTAAGTTTATTAAATATAGAAAATCACAAATTTAAATAAGGATAGCTGATTCAACTTCAAAAAAAGCAAAGGATTATGTTTTCTCACTTTTGTTAAGTTTTATCTGTTGTAATTGCTTTTAAATTTTTTTGTATAACTTGGAGATTCCTTGACAAACTGGTTTTCTAAATTGGTTGAATGCTCTTATCGTTCACTGAAAAGATACTAGTACTGGTCCAGTTGTTTCTTGATTTAGTACAGGTGACGCTGATTGTCCTCCTGGTGATTCACCCTTGCGATAGTTTTACAACGAGGATTTGCCAAAGGAGTCAATTGATGGGCAGGTAGGCTCAGGTCCCCTGCTGGTACTCAAGGATAATGATGGTGAACTAAGGAATTGTCAAAAGGATCTTGTGAGCTTAGTTTCACTTATTTAAAGAGATTTGAAATTTAGAACCGACTTCAGTTTGATGAAAATTTCCAAAGCACAACACTGATTTTACTTTTGATTATGTATTTCGACTACGTGGAAATGATTTCCAAATAACTGGAGTCGATCTGGTATTTTAATATAACCTTCAAAATGTGCTCTAGGGCAGAGCTTTCACTCGATTTGAAGTTTGTAGATGGAATTGTGCTTTTCGACTGACTTTCCGATGTTCTTTTGAGCTGAGCTTCCGCCCGATTCAAAATTTGAAGATAGACTGATGTTATGATTCTGATACTGGCAACAAATGAAAAATAAAAAGAATTCTGATACTGGCATACAAAGGCAAGAATCGTACGAAGAGACAACTACAGTGACATCGTGAGCACCAGAAATGGTCGACGGAACGCCAGAGAGACCCGCTAATCCAAAATGGCCGCCCGAGACGTCCGCGCTTACACCACGTCCCCTGACGTATACAACGCGTGCCTACACCGCGGCTTCCTTGAGGAAAGCCCGCCTCAACTATCTGTTGTCGGGCTTTGAGTCGGGCGTACCTCACTTCCGGGTGTCGCGGAAGTCTTGGTTGACACTATCTAACTTCTACGTTACACACGTGGTCGCGGAAGTCACACCGCGTGGAGGCTGAGAAACAAAACTTACTGCACTGAATATTAATACAGAGGCTACTCACCTTGTAGCCACCTCGCGTAGCTCTCCATATCATTTCCCATGTTTTTATTTTCCTCTGATAAGTCCTTTATGGTTCCACCGGCACGGATACGCGATCTATCCGTCGAGTTAAGAAGCATAAGTGACAGGTCCCGCGTTCTTCTCCGCTTCCTTCCTTTTCGATTCTTTGCGTCGTGCCTCTCGATTAGTCGGTTGGAGTGAAGATGGCTGGCCCGTCGATCTCGGCCAATGGGTCCCCGTCAAATCAGCTAAAATTGCAATAAAGTATAGTTGAAAGCCTCCTAATAAAAAAATTCAATAGGGCACTAGTCCAAAAAATCAAAACTTTTCAACATATGTGGGGGGGAACGTGAAGAATATGTCCACAAGCGAATCTAATGTACCACTCGAAACTTAAAGATTAGTTGCAGATTTTTAAATAAAATGTGATCGGCACAATCTCTGACAACATTGAAAACACTGGCAAGACCAGCCCAGCTAATAATGGGAACAAAATCGTGCTATTCTAGAAATAATAAGCTAAATCCTGGGGTTGTCCTGACAATGTGAATACTGTTCGAAATATTGAAGGGAGAAGACAGTTCAGTCTATGAAGTCCATCCAGTTCAGACAAGACTATAGATCAGACCAATTAACAAAAGCAAGACACTTTGGTACTTTAACCAAAAAAAGGCAAGTCAACTTGGTAGTCCAGCTAGTTAAGACAAGATTATAGATTAGTCCAATCAACAAAGGCATGCCATTTTGGTAGTCCTGCCTTTAATCTTTGGGTTGATCTATAAGTCTTGTCTTCAATAGGTGGACTAATAACTTGTCTTCCCTCAGTTGATTGGACTGATCAATAGTAATGTCTTAACAAAGTGGACTACCCAAGTGTATTACTTTTGCTGATTGGACCGTTTGATAATTTTGTCCTAACTAGCTGGACTAATAACGTGTCTCACCTGTATTGATTGGATTGATCTATAATATTGTCTTAACAGACTAGACTACCGGAGAGTCTAGCTTTTGTTGATTGGACTGATCTATAGTCTTGTCCTAACTGGCTGGAATAATAACATGTGTTGCCGTTGTTTGAGCTGATCTGTAGTCTTGTCCTAATTGGCTGAACTACCAAAGTGTCTTGCTTTCGTCGGTCAGACTGATCTATAATCTTGTCTTAATTAGCTGAAATATTAAATATCTTTGGTAGTAGAGAATGTGTTTTGCCTTGATTACTTTGAAAAATCTTTACATTGCCAGGGCAGTCTCATTACATTGCCTTTGGTGGCTGGACTAGCTTTTCCCTTGATGATTGGACTGATTCATTCTTGTATTCATTTAATGAACGGTCTTCTGTCTTCAACATTTCGAACCGTATTTACATTGCCAGGACAGCATTATGATTTCGTCTATTATTGTCAGAATAGCGCAGTTTTGTTTCCCTTGTTAGCTGGACTGGTCCTGCCAGTGCTTCCAGTGTTGTCAGTGATTGTGATGATCACAGTTTATCGAAAAATCTGTACCCAATCTTTAAGTTTCAGGCTAGACATTAGAATCATTAACCAAAAAGTTGAACTTTTAACACAGGAGTTCAACTTTCAACCGAGTAGTCAAATTATCAATCAAAAAGATGATATTTCAAACAATAAGAATAATTTTTTACCAAAAAAGACTGATTTTCAACCAAATAGTTAAAATTTGCCAAAAATCTAGGTTATGAAAGCTGAAGAAATGATACATTTCAAATTTTCATATAAATAACATTGCTTGCTGCAAATTAAAAGTTTCGAAAGTTGAACTCAGAAATGGGTACCTTAAGGTATTATGGGCACAAAAATACAGGTGTTGGAAAAATAGTGTGGAATTATGTTTTTAAATTATATATTACCTATATTAGTAATATATAATACATAATAATATTACTGATTATCAAATATTTAAAAAAAAATATTCTTCTCATTTTCGTTAGAAAGTGATAACAACAACAATTAGGCGTTTTTGACACAAGTTGCGGCTGGATTACTACAAACAATGTTTGGTTTGTTCATGAGCCCCATAAAATGAAATATTCTGGACTTGTTTTTAACTTTACATGAATCTAAATTTTTTTTCTTGAAACTTTGCAGATTCATTAAGACAGGTGATGACAATATTTGCAAAATTAATGAAATACAAATATCTCACAAGGACAAGTTGAGGAGATCTGATAAGTCATGAAGCCATAGTCATCGTTGTTAGATAATAAAATTTATACGTTGTTGACAATATTTTTTGTTAATGCAGTAATCAATTTGCCCTCAGTTAGCTAAAATGAGTATTGTTTTTCCTCTGGTTCCATCATTAGCGGTTGTTCTCAACCATTTTTTTTTTCTTTTAATTCATTTTTTTTTGGTACAAATTTTTTTTTGGAAATTCAATCATTTTGTTACAAATTTACCAATTTTATTGAAAAATTAGCCTTTTTGACTTAAAATTTGTCTTTTTGGGTTAAAAATTCGACTACTTGGTTGAAAACGAACTGCTCCATTCTACATGTAAAAAGAAAGTTGGTCATTCCCCTTTTTTCTTTCCTGACTGAACCATTCAGTTAAAAATTCATAAATCGTTCATTCTGATACAAAAGCTCAACAATTTGGTTGACATTTTTTGTCTGACTTGAACAAAATCTTTTTTGTTTCAAAATTTTTCATTTTCGTTTAAAAAGTCACCTGTTTTAGTTATAAATTTAGCAATTCCAATGGAAAGTTTTTCTATTTCTTTCATAAATTAACTTCAAAAATATTTTTCAATTCCTTGAAATCCTCTAAAATCCAGTAAGATGACCAAAGAGACAAATTTATAACTGAAATTATGAATCATCAAACAGAAAATAAACTTTCAACAAACTAGTTTGACTTTCAACCAAGTTATTAAAGCATCAAACAAAAATATGAATTTTCAACAAAAAACATTAATTTTCAACTCAAAAGGAGATGAATTTTCAACCGAAAAGAATAATTTTCATCTGAGAATTTTAAATTCTAGGTTCGCAGAAAAATTCAAATTTTCTTATATCGCGCTAGAAGTATCTATGGCTCGATAAGCATTTTTTTGCCCTTTGAGATGTATTTCTCCAGATTAAGCTAGTTCAAAAATTCATCGAAACCTAATGATTTATCGTTAAAAAAATGTAGGCAATTTGCTGCGCAAATAGAAGTCTTCCATTAGATTCATAGTAAAATTTTCATAAAAATTGCTATCCTCGTACCAATTGGCGATCATTGTGGTTCAGACGATGACTGGATATTGCAGCTCATTTCTAAATAATGGATTCATGTTTTTGATAACACAATTCTTCATAAATTTCCAAAAATTTGCCTTCTGTCTTGCCTCATGTACTTTAGGAAAATACAATCCTCTTCTTCTTGTTGAAGGGTTAAGTTCACAATTCGACTGTCTACCTGATTGCACCCTTCATTCCTGGTATTCCCCGTGACGAAACATCTGATTCTTCTGATGAACATCATTCTCATAGAGAGCCCAGGTCGAGGTCTCCTTCCGTCAGGCAACCTCCTGCTGAGTTTCCTGCTGTCAGGTTACATATTGCCAGACCTTCTGCTCCAGATAGGTCATCTCCTGTCAGATGCATTGTTTCACCTACTACACTTTCGCCCTCTGACCGCTCTGGGTATGGGCTTGAGCTTCTTGAATTTCTTCGACTTCCTTCCAAAACGAATCCTCAACGGATCTTTGAATTTCGAAGATACACTTTCCCTGGCAAGACACAACTACAATTGAGAGTACAACGTCATGTCTTTGAGCCTATGCCAACGCAAGAACAAATTGTTGTATCAACATTCGATGATGACGTATTTGCAATATTGGAGAGTACTTATGTTCTTGCTGGAATGTATATTCATTATAAGAGGTATATGAGACGGGCAAAAATAAACATGCAAAGCGGTACGGTTACCGTATGTACCCCAGAAGAAGTCAAGGAAACTCCAGTAGGTGCCCAGCGCCAGATCACAAGATATTTTGGAATGATCTTAGAAAACTGCAATTCGAAAAATATTTAAAAGTAAAATATATATTGTTTTTCATCCAGAGTCAAGCCAAAATTTTATGTCTTGAAATAAACCAGTGCAATCTCAGTGGTTTAAGGAGTAAGAAGTGTGTCATTAATAATCAGTAACATTTTACTTAGAAGCCATGCATGAATTACGTAACACATTTTTTGTAAATTTTGTTTTCTTTCCTCCACCATGTAGAAATTGCTTGGAAATGTATTGGGCCCCCCTCGTGGCCTATTTTCAGGTAATTTTATCAAACATTGTGAGTCATGTCTCATTAATCATGATTTCATTACTGACTAAACGAGAAACTTGGATAGTCCAGCTGAAGAGAGTTAAAAGTTGTAGTCAGAGATAATAATAAAATGTCAATATATTCTAGTTCTGAAGGCTTCAACCTTCTTTCAGTAATACTCAGTCAATGTTTTTAGAAAAAAATAAGAAAAGTTTTTTTTTTTCATTCCCTAAAAAAAATATTTAAGGAGAGAAGTTATCATGGGTATAGTAAGAATATCAATGGTGATAAGTACATGTACTTTAGCAATCACACACTTTTGAAGCAAACAAAACACATTATCTTGTAGTTTTTCTGAAATTTGGGCAGGGAAAATAGAGACAATGAGGGTCAAGAGAGTAGGAACGGTGATGAAGAATAATTGGAGGGTAAGTGGTGGAAAACGAGGAGAGAACAATTAGAGAAAGTATAAAGAGGGGAAGTGAGAGGAGGGCTAGTAGGTTAGTCGGGGTGAGTATGGAAGTGGAAGTAAAGGCTAGGTGAGATAGTGAGATTTTTGTAGACAAGTAATTATCACGAGATAAGATGATTAATTAAATAAACGATATATAGTTTGTCTTACCTGATGTAAACAAGCGACGAAATAATGATCACTTACACTCCTCACCAAATCCTTCAGTATTACAGTAATCAGTTTTCCCGAAGTTAGAAAAAATGATTATCCTTTTTCTTCTAGGCCTTTTATTGGTAGTTGTTTTTAATTATATTCGTGAATATAATAATGTTATGATATATCTATATTATGTTAATAGTATATCACATCGCAAGGAGTGTTAGACATGTAATTTTGTCCTTGCGAACATTGAGCTCCACGTGAGGATCTATCTCACTCTCAGAGTGATGTACCATATTTTATTCGAAATCAGTATTTTATGAGATTGTAGGGCCGTCCGACAAGTGAGTCGTGATGTTTATAATAACTTTGGTTGTGAATACATACGACTGACGTGGCAGTCATCTTCTTGGCTGTGATTGATAATCTCGTATGGCGCGACATTTGAAAATGGTTCAGCCTGAGTCGGAGTATTATTATTTTATTATTTATTATTATACCATCAAGCCATTTTCCTTTAGGTAGTAGTGTTGGGAAAGAGGTATAGATTTCTAGATTGATCTAGAATTTTCGTGCTTTACGAAACTACGGAATAATAAAAAAAAAATGTTTAGAAGAACCTTCATACACTTTGAAGAAGTTTGTTGGATAAGTATCTATATAATCAAGACGCTGCAATAAACTCAAACCTGCTCGTGACTCTTTTTCAAACTTCCAAAACAGGTCAACGAAACTGCTATCCACAACGTCAGTTAGCAGACGCTGTGAAGTTTGGACATCCAGTGATAACATAATAAAATGTGTCTGTGTTGCTTGTTCTTTTGCCAAATGACATGGATCAGCAAGAACGTGAACTTGCTCACCGTTATGAGAAAACGAAGTAACACGAATCTTCTGCAAATCGCATATTCCTAACAAAGTCCACATGACTCGGTTACTCCGTCATATGTCTGAAACAATTGATTTTACATTCAATGCTGGTACAGTCAAATTAGTTATAACATTGAGAAGAAAATTTCTCAAATTACGACCATTCGTACTCAATCCTGTGACTTCAGCTGCTACAGCTTGTTTCCAAGTTAAAGAAAGACCTGTTACCAAAGCTACTGTAGCATGGTTAACTTTACCAATTTTATCTGGTGGTAATGTGACTTAAGCTAAATTTTTTCTCTCGCTTCAATCATAACTCAATTTCCCACTAATTTTAAATTCATCTACAGATACAATACAAAATCTCTACCGCTCGGATGTAATCCATCAATTTTACATTTTATAGTTCCTAGCAGTGCGTGGAATATTCCATTATCAATTTTGATACCTCCATCTCGTCGATTTAATGTGGTGTAGTGCAGCAAATGATAACCACACTTGAATCTTGAATAATTGTATCTATGAAAGCCAAGAGCAAACCGCATTTTAAAAGCATCGGATAGTCGGATAGTTATCACTTCCATTCGCATCAGAAAATTCTGAGCAAAATGCACTGGTTGATGATGTCGATGAGTGGTTTGCTTTCGAATGCTCATTTCTGACAAAAACACCCAAATTATATGACATTTTTACTCTCAAATGCATTATTAAAATTTATGAATATTTAATTTCAAAAAATTGTAAAAAAAAAAACGCTTTAGTAAGGTAAACTGCGGCTAATAATTTTTCATTGTCTACCCTGCACATCATCACATCAATGGGAAACTTTATGGTCTTGAATTGATATCTCTTGAAATTGGAATTCTGAAATTCAAGCTACCAAAACATAATTTATAATTTAAAATACTGATTCAAATAACACTACAGAAATTCAAAAATTTGATACGAAACCATTCTACGTGTAAACTTTAAACGTTTATTACAAGAAAAAGATTAACTCTTAAAAAAAATTGAGAGAATGCATTTCTTCGAGACCTGCTTCCCTTGAGAACCTTCCCCTTCTGGAAGATTCACAGTTTTCTAGGAACAACAGTAAGCGTTTCAGAAAACGATGAATTTTTGAATTTTCAATATATAAAATCAAATAAATGAATTAAATACTGGAATTTATAAAGAGTAGCGGATTTTTCTACAAAACAAAATTATTTTTTAATCAGAAATAGAATCGTTGAATTTTAATTTTAGAAAATTCATTTCCAACGAAAAGAGAATAAATGTTCAACAAATATTCAAATAAGAAAACAGAGAGATACACTTTCAACTAATATGACGAATCACCAACCGAAAACAAAAATTTTGAACAGGGCAGTTCAACTTTCAAACAATGAGGTTAATAATCGTCCAAGAAATATTGTAATTTCAAATCAGAAACCAAAAATAGTTGGATTTGCAAGTTGACAGATAAAAGTCTTGGCGTGAGAATTTCAGCAGCAGTATTCACTATTCAATCAAAGAAATAAAATTCAAAATGAGACATTGATTTTGAATTGAATAAGACGCAGTCAATATCAAACAAGAAGGAGAACTTTTAAGCAAATAATAAAATTTTCAAACTACAAAATTTAATTTTTGACATAAAAGTTTAATTAAATAATTGTATTTCAAATCAAAAAGAAAAATATTTATACAAAAAGATCAACTTTCTACAAAAATACAAGGAATTTTAAACAAACTACATGAATTTTTAGTGAAATAGTTGAATTTTCGTAAAATTATCAATGTTGTTCTTTCTGTTATATAATTCATCGTAAAATTATTCTGATACGCTCTCTCACAAAAAATCACTATATACAGTAACAACATGTGAACAAAATATGAAAATTACTGATTCACCTGTAATGATTGAGAAAAAGCAATTTAGCTAGTGACAATCTCGCTGGTCTAGTAAAAGATAGCTACAAGTAAATTGTCCTTCGGAATAATAATAAAAAATCAATGTATTATGGTTCTTCAGGCTTTATTTATGTGCCAATGCCAACAATAAAATTGGAGAATGCTCATGCTATAAAATTATTTTTTAATCTATTTTGATCAGTAGATACATTTTGATTCACAAAAATGATCATTGAGAAAATCTCTTCCTTTTTTTTATGTTTCTTGAATACTTTCATATTGTTTTTCTCATGTCTTTTTATTAGTTATGAACTCTTGGAAGTTGATTAATAATAATAATGATCCGCATAATGCGTATTTTATCCAACTTTATAAATCGAAATCAGCAAAATCCAAACGAGTTGTTAAATAAATTCTATTAATTGCTGTAGCTATAATTCATTCACCGAAAATTAGTAAAAATATACTGATTCAATTAGTATTTATTAGAATACACATAAGCAGTATACAAAATAGTAATTATGAATTCCTGAAATATTTGTAACGTGAATGATCTTCATGACAGGCAAAATTTTATAATCAATTTATTAGTGATAATATGAGTCTGATATCAAAAAGTGGGCAGTAGAAAATTCACTTTGTTTTCTCGGCCAAATTTCCAGGTTTCTCAGCTAATATATTTCTGAAGCATTACCAATGAATTTTCATTAAAAATATTATTATTTAGTGCATCAATCATCACAATTTGTATTTGTTTACTGCAGGCTTCACAGTCTTTTCTCTATTTCCCTCTTTACCACTTTTTTTTCTTTTAAACTGAAAAGATCTTTTTTGTTTATAAATTCTTAATTTCGCAATTAAAATTCACCTGT
The DNA here is from genome assembly GCA_011634705.1 of Andricus grossulariae. NCBI lineage: Eukaryota > Metazoa > Arthropoda > Insecta > Hymenoptera > Cynipidae > Andricus > Andricus grossulariae. The sequence goes on along the minus strand of JAABKJ010000755.1, from coordinate 52,117,401 downwards.
TTAGGTCAAAAACTCAACAATTTGAATGAAGGTTTGTTTTATTTTTGGATCAAGATCAACTTTTGTAACTAAAAGTTTGACATTGATACACAATAATTTACTTTTACAACCGTATTGAGTGAAAGGTGAACAATATAGGAAAGCGCCAGCAATCTCTCTGTGCACCTCATGATGTGTGGATGAACCTTTAAGCTTTCCAACAGACAAATGATCACTCTATGAAAGGTTGAATCAAAAGCTTTTCGGCCATCAATCCAGGCCATCAATAGATATCGCTGTTAGGGGAAAAAGGAAAAGAGTGCAAAGTTTGTTTTTTACTTGCAAAAAAAAATTATTAATTTGCCCCCCCCCCCCTCATTAGTCAAAGATTCTCATAATAATTGATTATATTTATATTAATTATATAATAAATATATTAATTATAATTATTATAATAAATAATACGGTTCTAACATTTGAAATTTTTTAAATAACTATGAATACATTTCTGTCATTTTGAACTTCGCGCGCAAACATTTCTTTTAAACTGTTCTCCGTAGGGATATCCACACACCACTGAAATACCTCAAATGAAAGGTTGGTAGCACTGTGTAAACATCACGAGTTCTCATAACCCTATCATAACCTTAAAAGGACAAGTGTAATTTGATAAAAAGTGTTGTCATTTATTCGTTTTATGTGGCGTTTTATTTAAAAAATAGATTTAGTAGACGTAATTTCGTATAAGTTTAATAAGTTGTGTATATTTTAAAATTATTATTGTGCTACTTCACGGGAATATGATATAATTAAATTATATATTTACAACTTTGAGGTTATAATTGTTATGTTATAACTGGTTATAATAACAGTAGTGTTGCATTCAATAATGCAATATTACTCAAATAAAGTGAAAACAACTCTGTGACATGTGTTAACTAATTAAAAAAGTTCAAATATAAATGTTTCCAAATAACTGGAAATAAAGTGTAAAAATGGCAAACGAAATTCAAAGTTTTGAAGACGAGGAGGAAGATGTAGTTCTTCAGGTAAAATTGATTAAAAATTGTTGATGCATTTTTGTTATTGAACATTTATTAAATAGCCATTTGAAATAAATAAATCTTGAAACCATTTTTCACCGTTCTTTCTACTTCATATGAATCAGTAAAAGAACTAATGTAAAAGAGTTATAAATATTTTGAAAAAATACCTTAAATGTTTGATTTTTTTATGTATAGGGCAGCGAATTACATGCAGCCCTAACGGAAATGGGATTCAAGGATTTTGAATGTGTTCCTGTACAAAGAAATGATTACTCTGATAAGGAAAAAAAAGATAATAGCGTATGGTCGAAGGTAATTTACTGAAAGTCGAGATCACAATACTATTTCATTTATTGTAATTCCTTACAATTAAATTATTTGTATTTCGATCATTAATTAAGATTTACTTTATTTTGAAATAATTTTTCAGATTTCTCTACCAATTAACGAAAGAATCTGCGACACTGTTTGTAATTCTTTTCTTCGTACGATGCAGGTAATGATTTTCGAATAATAATTATGCAGGGTTGCTACAGATCAGGGAATTAAAAACTGGTCAGGGTATGTCAGGGAAAACCTGGCAGATTCCAGGAATTTTCTTTAAACTGAAGTTAATTTTATTATTTTGTTGAATATTCAATAAGTTTGTTGAAAAATTATTCTTTTTGGTTAAAATTTCGTCTTTTTGAGTTGAAAATTCATCTATTCAAGTTGAAAGTGGAACTAATTTTTTAAAAATTAATTTTTTTGGTTGATGATTCATCATTTTAGTTGAAAAGAAAAATTTTTTGTTTGAAATCTAACTATTAGGTTGAAAAATCCTTTAAAAAATTAAATATTTGTTTAAAATTTCATGTATTTTGTTTAAAATTGATCTTTTTCGTCGAAAATTTATATTTTTTTATAGAAACTGAATCTTCTTGGTTCTAAATTCATCAGTTTTGTTGAAAATTTAATTATTTTGTTGAAAATTTATTTTATTTGGTTAATTTTTGTTACTTTAAATTTGACTATCCTATTTTAAGTTGAAAATGTATCTATTTTAGACGAAAATTCAACATAGAATCTAACTATTCTATTTTTGGTTGAAAATTTATCTTTTTTATTGGAAAATTCATGTATTTTGTTGCAAAAGTAGACGTTTATGGTAAAAAATTAATTTTTTCGTTGTAAATTGAACTATTCGGTGGACAATTTATTTTTTTGTTTGAAGATTCATCATTTTAGTTAGAAAAAGTCCCCTTCTTCAAATGAAAATTTAACTATTACATTTTTCATGAAAAATTTAGCCTTTTGGATATAAATGCAATCTTCTTGGTTGAAAATTCATCAGTTTAGTTGAGCATTGAACTATTTCGTTGAAAATTGATTTTATTGGGTTTAATTTTTTTTACTGTAAATTTGACTACTCTATTTTAAGTTGTAAATGTCTATTTTAGTTGAAAATTCAACAGAAAATCTAACTATTCTATTTTTTGTTGAAAATTGATCTTTTTTAGTGGCAAATTCATGTATTTTGTTGAAAAAATAAACGTTTTTGGTAGAAAATTAATTTTTTCGGTTGTAAATTGAACTATTCGGTGAACAATTCATTTTTTTGTTTGAAGATTTATCATTTTAGTTAGAAAAAGTCACATTCTTCAACGGAAAATATAGCTTACATTTTTTATAAAAAATGTATCTTTTTGGATATAAATGTAATCTTCTTGGTTAAAAATTCATGTGTTTGGTTGAAAGTTTAACTGTTTTGTTAAAAAATTATTCTTATTGGTTAAAAATTTATCTTTTTGGGTTGAAAATTCATCTATTTAACTTGAAAGTGGAACAAATTTTTTTTAAATTAATTTTTTTGGTTGATGATTCATCATTTTAGTTGAAAAGAAAAATTTTTTTGTTCAAAATTTAACTATTAGGTTGAAAAATCTTTTTAAAAATTAATTTTTTTTTTGCTATTCTATGTATTTTGTTTAAAATTAATGTTTTTCGTCGAAAATTTATATTTTTTGTATAGAAACTTAATCTTGGTTGTAAATTCATCAGTTTTGTTGAAAATTTAACTATTTTGTTAAAAATTTATTTTAGTTGGTTAATTTTTTTTACTTTAAATTTGACTATCCTATTTTAAGTTGAAAATGTATCTATTTTAGGTCGAAATTCAAAATAAAATCTAACTATTCTATTTTTGGTTAAAAATTTATCTTTTTTAGTGGAAAGTTCATGTCTTTTGTTGCAAAAATAGACGTTTTTGGTAGAAAATTAATTTTTTGATTGTAAATTGAACTATTCGGTGAACAATTCATTCTTTTCTTTGAAGATTCATCATTTTAGTTAGAAAAAGTCCCCTTCTTCAAATGAAAATTTAACTATTACATTTTTTATGAAAAATTTAGCTTTTTGTATATAAATGCACTTTTCTTGGTTGAAAATTCATCAGTTTCGTTGAAAATCTTTTTAGTGGAAAATTCATGTGTTTTGTTGAAAAAGTAAACGTTTTTGGTAGGAATAATTTTTTTTTTTGTAAATTGAACTATTCGGTGAACAAATCATTCTTTTGTTTGAAGATTCATCATTTTAGTTAGAAAAAGTCACATTCTTCAACTGAAAATTTAACTATTACATTTTTTATGAAAAATTTATCTTTTTGAATATAAATGTAATCTTCTTGGTTGAAAATTCATGTGTTTAGTTGAAACTTTAACTGTTTTGTTAAAAAATTATTTTATTTGTTTGAAAATTAATTTTTTAACTGAAAATTAAACTATTCCATTTTTGGTTGAAAATTAAATTTTTTTGTTTGATGGTATAAATATTTTATTGAGAATTCGTTTTTTTTTGGTTAGAAATTTATTTGTTTGGTTGAATTTTTTTCTAATTGAAAATAACTATTCTATTTTTGGATGAAAACTTATCCTTTTTAGTTGAAAATTCATCTTTTGGGTTTAAAATTCAATTGTTTGGTTAGATATTCACTTCTTTGTTTAAAAATTTATAAAATGGATGGTCTTGGTTGAAAATTCATGTGTTTGGTTGAAAATTAAATTATTTTGTTAAACATTTTGTTTTATGTGCTTAAAAATTATTTTTTTACTGAAAATTTAGCTTTTTTATTTTTGGTTGAAAATTAATTTGTTTGTTTGAAGATTTAAATGTTTCATTGAAAATTATTTTTTGTATTACAAATTTGTTTCTTTGGTTGAAAATTTATATATTTTGTTGAAAATTCGTTATTTTTTGGTTGACTTTTTTTCTAATTGAAAATATTCTATTTTTGAGTGCAAATTTTTTTTTTTTTTTTAGTTGAAAATTCGTGTATTTTGTTGAAAATATGTTGTTGTTTTTTTTAATAGAAATATCGTCTTTTGGGTATAAAATTCATCTATTTGGTTAAATATTCACTTTTTTGTTTGAAGATTCAGAATTTTAGTGTGATTTTAGTTAAAAATTCAATTCTTTAATTGAAAAATTTGTAACTGGAAATATTATTTTTCCATTTTTACTTCAAAATGTATCATTTTTAGTTGAAAATTCATCTTTTTTGTTTGAAAATTCGTATTTTTTGTGTTATTCCAACTGTTTTTCATTAAAAATTAAAATATTATTTGGTGCAAATATCAACTATTACACTTTTCGTTCAATTTTTTATCAACACTTGGGTTTAAATTGTAACTGTTTCATTGAAAATTCATTTTTTCTTGGTTGAAAATTAATTGTGTTGATTGAAAACTTAATTCATTCATTTTTGGTTCAAAATTTATCTTTTTCAGTTGAAAACTCAAATATTTGATTGAAAATTCATGTATTTGACGTATATGTTACGTAATTTGTGGATGATTCCTTATAAAATTATGTATGACTATTTTCACTAAAAGTGTTTAAAATCTATTTAGAAACGAACATTTTTTTGTATTAACATTATTGATCTCCTAGGTGTAATATAATATAATAATACTATATTATATATAATAAGATAATAATAAATAATAATATATAATATAAAATACTTGAAAGAAAAATTGAGAACGGACAGAGAAAATAAAAAATTGGTCAGGGAATTTCGAGATTGGGATTTTGTAGCAACCCTCTTATGTTTTCACAAATTTTATAATTCTAGATCTGTATACGTCTGTTTATTTCGGCTTAATAATTATTCAAGTGAAATGATACTTGAAATATGTGTTCCAGGATAATCAGTATTTAGATGAACAATTGAGAATTATTTTGAGATTAGATTGTCTTTTAGATGATCATGTGTATAAAATTCAAAGTTACATTAATGGCAGAAAGGAATGCTTTTTCAAGTGAGTTAATTTTTCTATTTAATATAATTCCCTGTTATTATTTCCGTACGTTAAAAATGGAATTTACATTTCAGAAAAGCATTGCACTGGTTGCCTTTCTTAGGTTCATCCTTAACAATTGCAGCTTGTGAAATGAATGAAAAGTACAAAAATATTTTAAATATCGTACTAGCCTCATCAGTTTTTAGCTTAACTGTACATCGACAGTTTTTACGATGGACTGCTACTAAAAATCTCAAACGTCTTATATTTTTACAAAATGAAATTTATATCTCATTCAAGAAAAGTCTCAAGATTTTGAGACACTCATTCAGAATGAGATTGGATTCAACAAAACCGGTCCAGAAGTTCATGTAAGTTTTAATGAAAATTACATGAAAATAATTATTTAAAAACTGAGACACTAAATTATTAATATGTTTTCTTTTCGCAGTGAACTAGAAAAATCCAAGCAAATGTATCTTCCACCATTGACTGAAATTCTTATATCATCTCTAGAGAATATTTCGCTTATGTATTATCGAGCGTCCAACGCAATTTTGATACTTTTACCAACTTCATGCAGTACTGATGATTTAATAACGGCTTTTGAGACTGAATCTTTCTATCTAAGGGGTGAAGTTACTTATCAAAGTTTGAAGGTAAACTTTTAATTTGAATTCATTTTCATTTAAAACCACTTCAAAGTTTCTATTTTTTTTACTTTTCAGGGTTGCTGCAGGTCAGGGAATTCTGAAAATTCGGGGAAAGTCAGGGAAAACCCGACAGGGAATTTTCGATAGACTGAAGTTGAAGTTAATTTTATTATTTTGTTGAAAATTCAGCAATTTTGGTAAAAAGTCAGTCTTCTTTGGTTGAAAATTTGCCTTTTTGGGTTGAAAATTCATCTATTTTGATAGAAATTGCATTTTTTTGTTAAAAATCCTAACTGTTTGGTTGAACATTATATTTTTTTATTGAGGATTCAACTATTTTCTTGGAAATTCGTCTTTTTGTTGACTTCAACTGTTTTGGGTTTAAAATTAAAATTTTTTTTGGTCGACAATTCAACTTATTAGTTGAAAGTGGAACCAGTTTGTTAAAAATTCAGTTCGTTAATTGTTGATTCATTATTCTAGTTGAAAACCTTTTTTATTTGTTAAAAATTAAACTATTTTGTTGAAAATTATTATTTTTTAGTTAAAAAATAATTTTTTCAACTGAAAATTTTAATATTTCATGTTTGGTTGGAAGTTATATTTTTAGTTGAAAAATGAACTACTTGGTCAAAAATTATTTTTTTGTTGTTTGAAGATTCATCATAATAGTAATCTTTTTATTGAAATTTAATCTTCTTGGTTGAAAATTGATCTGTTTGGTTGAACATTTAACTATTTCGTTACAAAGTTTTTTTATTTGTTTGATAATTAAATTTTTAAGTGGAAGTTTAACTAGTCTATTTTTGGTTAAAAATTGATTTCTTTGGTTGAAAATTTATTTTTTGTAATTGAAAATTTAACTATTATATTTGTTGTGGAAAATTGATCTTTTTTCAGTTAAAAATTCATGTAATTTGTTAAAAATTTGTCTTGTTTGATACAGAAAATTGATCTGTTGGGTTGAAAATTCAGCTATTTGGTTTAAAATTCATTTTTTTAGTTTAAGATTCATCGTTTGAGTTGAAAACCCTTTTTATTTGTTAAAAATTGAACTATTTTGTTGATATTTTTTTAATTAATTTTTGTTACTGAAAATTTAAATATTTCATGTTTTATTCTTTCAACTGAAAATTTCAAAATTAGGATTTTGTAGCAACCCTGCAATCCTGCATTTCAATATTCTTGTTTTAAATATTTAGACTTACTTTCCTATAAATACCAGAAGATTTTACATCATTCTTTTTGCAGAATCTCTATTATACCTATCTTCTTCTTCAATCGGAGATGCTTCATCTTTTAGGTATCGCATATAATCGAGAAACCTGGAAAAGTTCTAGTGGCTGTCCAGAACTGAAACTCTCTCGCATTATAAATATTCTCACAACCATTTTAGAGAAGCATCATTCTAAAATACTGAAATTATTAAATGAATACTCTAGCAAGAAATTGGTACCAGAACACAAAGAATTTAGGTAAGGATTCAGTTCATAATCTCTTCAGTATGAGTAATAAATATTTATAAAATCTTGCAGTAAATGAAGTGAAATATGAACAATTTCAAAATATATTATTAAAAAACTTTTTAAATATTAAGGGTTTAAAAAATGTTTGATACAATAACAAATAGCTCATCATTTCGAATTGAAATCCTTTGAAATAAAAAAAAAAGATATATTAAACGATTTTCAATTGAAAGCGTTACAAATCAAACAATTGTAAATTAAATAAAATTTTGAAAAATGGCAATATTTTGAATTGAATGGAAAAGAATTAGACTGGCATAATTTCTAGATAAAATACTTTGAAATTGAATAATTAGAAATTGAAAGTATTTCAAGTTGAAAATTTTTAAATCAGAAGCTCCGAAAATTGAAAAATTTTAGAGTAGAATTTTTAAAATTTTGACAATTTCATTAGACAGAAGTTTAAATTATTATTTCCAATTCAAAATTGAGCAGTTTTATTTTTAATTGAAGAACTTGGAAATTGAAATTCAACAATTTCAGATTAGAATTTGTAAAATTGGATGATTTAAAATTCAAGGGAATTGAGATTATATTATAATTTCTAAACAAAAGCGTTCAAAGTTTAATAATTTTTTTTTAAATCTTTTTATTTTAAAATAATGTTCTATTCGAAGCTATTAAAATTTGACTATTTTAAATTAAAAACTAAATTGATTGTTTCAAAGGATTCACAGATATTCAATAGATTTTAAATTGTTATTATATACAACAAATTATAATTTAGCATTAAAACTGATTAGATAAATATTTCTAAGATCAAAAATAAATTCACCGTCATTTTCAACATTCAAAATGGAAAGTATTTACATCGCAGACCTTCAAAATTGAGTTACTCTTAAAAAACGTTTAAAATAAAGTAATTGTAAATATAAATCATTGAAAATGATAGAATTTTCACTTTGGAACTTTCAAAATTAAATGAATCCAAACCTCATTTAAAACTGAAAAAAATGTTAGTTATCAAAAATGGTCATATTAAAACTTTTTTAGGCTTAAACCCTTTAAAATTTGTATTTTTTTAAGTAAAATTATATCGTTCTAAAATTAACAACTTTCAATTGGTTGATTATGATTTTCGAAATTCAACCATTTCAATTTTAATTGCAAAATTGAAACTTATGAAAGGAGAAAATAGAAAATTCAGCGTTCAACATGCAAATTCAGAAGTCTAAAATTATAACTATTTAAAATCAAATAATTTATTCAATGACTGAGGTATTCATTTTATATAGTTATATTTTTGTCTATTTTGGTTCTTAATAACACAGTTTTTAATATTTTAATTTAAAATCATTTACTTTTTAACACTTCATTTAGAATAATAATAAATAAAGAATAAAAAATATAAATAAAAAAAATAATTAAAGATAATGATTTAAATAATATAAAATATATAAAAAATAATAATTTAAATAATTTCAAATTCGAAGCGATTAAAATTTGACAATTTGAAATTAAAATCTAAATTTAATGTTTAAAAGTCAAAGTTTCTAAAATTTTAAATTTTTATTACATAAAAAATTATATTTTAGCGTTCAAATTGATTAGACAAATTTTTTTAAACTCAAAAAAGAAATTCACCGTCATTTTCACAGTTCAAAAGGGAAAATTGTTCAATTATCAACCTCTTAAATTGAATTATTCTTGAAAAAACGTTTAAAATAAAAAGATATTCAAATCATGAAGCTTTAAAAATGAAAAAATTGCTACTATAGAACGTTGAAAATTAAACGAATCCGAATTCAATTTAAAACTTAAAAAAAAATGTTGTCACCAAGAATTGTGATATTAAATCTTTGTTATACTCAAACTCTTTAAGTTTTCAATTTTTCGTAAGTAAAATTTAAATCGTTAAAAATTAGCAATTTTCACATTGTCAATGATATTTTCAAATTTCGACCATTTCAATTTTAATTGCAAAATTAAAACTTACGAAAGGGAAAATGACAAAATTGAGCGTCGAACATGAAAATTCGGAACTCTAAAATTGTAACCATTCAAATTTAAAGAAATTATTCAATTATTGAGATATCAATTTCAGGCATAGAAGAATATATGATCCCGATTATTGAAATTGTTGTTTTTTTAATTCGAGTTGGATATGTTTAATATTTTGGAACATTTGAAAATAAAAAATAATTACATTTTCCATGTCTAGTTCTAAAATCTTCTCATTTTTAAGGCTTGAATCGGAGAAATTATTGTCTGAATTTTTCATTCTTTAGAATTTATTTTGGAGGCGTTGCATTCAAAATTGTTTAATTACAAATTCTTTAAACTGAAAATTGTGAAACTATCAAGTCTTTCAATTTAATATTTTACGATTTCGAAGAATTTTAAAAAAACAGACAATTTTTTACATTTAAAATTGAAACCAAACAGTTTAGAATATTTAAATCTAAAATTATTTCGTTTAAAACTGACTATCAAGGCTTTGAATATGAAATTGGCAATTTTCAAAGATTCAATAGTGAAATTGTCCTGATATTTGAAATAATTGAATTTGAAACTAGAACACTGTGAAATTCGAAATTAAAAACTCTAAAAATTAAGAAATTTTAAGTCAAATATTTTCGAATTTAAGCTTTTGAAGCAAAAAAAAACATTAATTTCAAGGTCTAAAAATTAAACTATTTCAGAATTGTGCATTCAAAACTATAATCTGAAACTAAAATTATAGACATTTTAAATATGATAAATTTATTATTAAGAAGTGTATTATCATATAGTATCAATCGACATTCAAAGTGATTGGATATATTTTTTCAAAGTTCAAAATTAATAAATTGTAAATTCGTCCTTTTTCGTAGAAAATTAATCTTCTTGGTAGAAAATTCATCCTTTTGCTAGAAAATGCAACAGCTTAGTTGAATTTTGTTTTTAATCTTTACTGAAAAATCTTTCTTAGTTGAAAATTTGTCTTTTTTGGTTGAATTCAATTGTTGAAGTTAATTGTTAAAAATTCATTTTTTGTTTTTGAAGATTCATCATTTAAATTGAAAATTCATTTTTTGTAAACTGAAAATTTAACTTTTTTCTTGAAAATTTGTTGTTTTTTTTTGTGTTTAGTTGAAAATTAATTTTAAAACTGAAAATTTAACTAATCTAGTTGCAGATCCATTATTTTAGTTAAAAATTAATCTTTTTCGTTAAAAATTAAATTGTTACAGTTGAAAATTCATCATTTTAATTGAAAATTCAACTATTCCAGTTGAATCTTTATCATTTTGGTTGAAAATTTAACTATTTTGTTGAAAATTTGTGTTTTTTTGTTGTTAAAATTATTTTCAAACTAAAAATTTAACTAATCTAGTTGAATATTTTATCATTTTAGTTGAAAATTCATCTCTTTAGTTGAAAATAACTTTTTTAAATTGAAAATTCACCTATTAAATTTTTGATTGAAAATTCATCATTTTATTTGAAAATTCATCAGTTTATTTGAAAATTCATCTGTTTGGTTGAAAATAACTGTTTTAAACTGAAAATTCACCTATTAAATTTTTTATTGAAAATTTATTTTTTTAGTTGAAAATTTATGTTTTTTTTGTTAAAAATTCGACTTTTTTCATAGAAAAGTAATCTTCTTCGTTGAAAGTTCATATATTTTGTTAAAAATACAATTATTCCACTTGAAAATTCATCTTTGTTTTTTGAAAGTTCTACCATTCTAGTTGAATCTTTATCATTTTGGTTGAAAATTAAACTATTTAGTGGAGAATTTTTTTAAAATTAATTTTAACTGAAAATTTAATTATTTTATTGGAAATTTCTTTTTTTTCTTGGTTAAAAATTAATTTTTAAACTAAAATTTTAAGTAATCTAGTTGAATATTCTATAATACTATTTGAAAATTCATCTCTTTGGTTTAAAATCAGTTTTTTTAGTTAAAAATTCTACTATTTAATTTATAATTGAAAATTGATCTTTTTTAGTTAAAAGTCCATATTTTTCGTTGAAAATTAATAATTTTAGTTGAAAATTAATCATTTTGGTTGAAAATAGAACTTTTTTGTAGATTATTATTATTCTTTTGGTTGAAAATTAATTTTTTTAAATAAAAATCAAACTATTCTATTTTTGGTTGAAAATTTATCTTTTTTATTTGAAAATTCAACTATTTGGTTGAAAATACAGGTATTTTGTTCAAAATTAGCCTTTTTCGTAGAAAATTCACCTTCTTCATTGAAAATTCAACTATTTGTTCAAAAATTTATCTATTTTGTTGAAAGTGCAACATTTTCGCTTGAAATGTTAAGGATTTAAAGAGTGTGAATTGGACTAATTTTGCTTAACAGAATTTTTGTGAAAAGTCTCCAGATTATCCCTGTTTTTACAGGTTGCCTACTCACCCGGAAAATATCTTATTCAAAATATTAGTGTGTTAAAGATGCATTGAATTTTAAGCATATAAAGATAAAATAAAAATTCATTTACAAGGACTGTCAAAAACATTAATTATAATAAACTTGCGAAATTGTGTGCAAATTCCGAGATACCTGGAAAAAACTTGGAATTGAAAGGGAATTTTTCTCTATGATTTGAGTAGGCAACCTGTTATTAAACTTCGTTTTTCTATTTCAGAGGTTCTAAGGTTTCAAAATGGCAAGATTTGTACGTCCATTTAGATTTAACAGCCTACAGATTAGAAGCAGCTTATAAAGTGATACGTTCGACATTAGAAGAAATTGATTCGCATGCTGATGTTAACCCGGATGATGATTTTTCTGGGACAATTATGCAACATTTAAATGAAATTTATAAACAAATAGACACTGCGAGAACTTTCACTGAATTCAGCACTTTGCTCGTAGCTAAAGTGCAACACGAGCAATCTAAAGAAGCAAGTTTTAAAGAAAGGAAACCTTTTCTTGAAGATTTAAAACCTGAAGTGACTGTTCTTAATTTGGAACCACAAATTTTAGATGAAGTTTTCGAAGAGTACATCAAAGAGGAATATATAAAGCCTCTTTACGAGGATGGAGACGAATCGGTCGTACAGAATTACAAATTTGATAAATTGCTTGCTAAGAATTTCATGAGTGAATTGAAGGATGCGTTGATAGAAAAGCACAAATCCATGTCTGAAAGAGAATCTAAAGCTTTGCAAAGAATGTACAAAAACGTTAAACAGGAAGTTTCTTCCAAAGAAGGAGGCAAAAGTTGTTCCGATGTTGAAAAAGAGATTCCTCTTCCTCCTCCTCTGCCTTTTAATATTTCTTTGTCCTTGCATGGCGATAATGGTCTTAGAAATAACCATAAAAAAATACTGCAACCAAATCTCGATCTTCTAAAGTCCGGAGCTGATGATGAGGAAATTAATTTAAAGAATGAAAGCGAAATATCAAAGGACTTTCTTCATGAACAAGATGTTTTGAATAAATTACGAAAACCAACTTTGTATCAGAATGAAGACAAGGATGATGATGAAACAATTGATGTACAAAGGTTTTCAATAGGTGAATGCAAACCAAATTTGCAGTTTCCTGCGTTTCTTAAAGTTGCAGAGGAAACTTTCATTGGAAGTGGGGAAAATTCTGAGGAGGAAATCGTTGAAAGTGGAGAGGATGATGAAAGCTAATTTGTATTTTGTTGACTTGTAAATAATATCTAATAAACTTATTATTTTATTATATATTCGCTGGTATTATTTTCACATTATTATTCCATTTAATAATTATGTTTGATTTTATAATTAATTGAAGCCTTCAAACACTGAATTTATTTCTAAATTATGATATATTAATTAAAAAATCAAACTTTATTGCAATTATATTGTTAGATCCATTTAGGTTTGACAATTATAATTATTTAAGTAAATTCTTCATTCAATAGTTATTATTTTACTAAATCGAATCGCCTAAAAACTAGATTTATTTATAAATTATGATATATAAATTAAAAATCAAATTTTTTCGACATATTTTTAGATTCAATTAGACTCTACAACTTTAATTATTTTTAAAAATCTTCATTTAATAACAATTATTTTTATTTTTTCAATCCTTTTGAAACTATATTTATTTAAAAATTATGACATAAATTAAAAAATCAATCTTGATTGTAATTATATTTTTAAATTGCACAATTCTAATTATTTAACAAAATGATTCCCGATTTAATAATTATTATTTTTAATCATTGAACCCCTCTAAAACTATTTATTGATAAATTATGATGTATGATTTAAAAACTCAAGCGATATTACAATTATATTTTTAGATTCGACAAGTCTAATTATTTAAAAAATTCTGCATTTAATAATAATTATTTTATTATTTAGAGCATTTTAAAACTAATTATTAACTAATTATTTCTAAATTATGATATGTACATTGAAAGAGCAACTTAGTTGCAATACAATTTTTAGATTCGACAATTCTGATTATTAAAAAGAATTCTCCATTCAATAATTATTATTTTAATTAATCGAAGCGCTTTGAAACTGGATTTATTTTCAAATTAGGTTATATGAATAAAAAAAATTCAAACTTTATTAAAACTATATTTTTAGATTAATTTCGATTAGACCACTCTAAATAACTAAATAAATTCTCCATTCAATAACAATAATTTTTTTATTATTTTTATTGTAGCTTCTTAAAACTAGATTTATTTTTAAATTTTGATATATAAATTTAAAAATCAAACTTTATTACAATTATATTTTAGATTCGTTTAGATTAGACAATTCTAATTAATTAAAAAAATCGTCCACTCAATAAGAATTATTTTATCATTTTTATTATTTGAAACCTTATAAAACCATAGCTTTATTTCAAAATTATGATATATAAATTAAAAAATCTAACTTTAATGCAAATTATGGTTTTAAATCCATGTAGATTCGATAAATCTAATTATATACACAAAATTATCTATTCAATAATCATTTTAATCAATTTCAGCCTTTTGAAACTGGTTTTATTGCTAAATTATGACATAAATTAAGAAATTAAACTTTATTGCAATTATATTTTTAGATTCGGCAATTCTCATTATTGAAATAAATTATCTGTTTGATAATCATTACCTTATTATTTTTATTATTTATAGCATCTTAACAATAAATTAAATTCTAAATTGTGATATATGAATTAAAAAATCAAAATGTATGTCAATCATATTTTTAAATTCATTTAGATTCGGCAATCCTAATTGTAAAAAAAAAATCTCAAATCAATAATAATTATTTTTATTATCTGAAGCATTTTAAAACAGGTTTTTTTTTTAAATTTATGATATATGATTTAAAATGTCAAAGATTACAATTATATTGTTAGATCCATTTAGATTCGTCAATTCTAATTATTTTAATAAATTAAAATGCTTTAAAACTAGATTTATTTATAAATTATATGAGTTATAAATTAGAAAATTAAACTTGATTGCAACCATATTTTTAAATGCATTTAGATTCGACAATTCTAATTATTTAAAAAAATTCTCCATTCAATAATTATTATTTTATTATTTTTATTTTTTAGAGCCTTTTCAAATTAGATTTATTCATAAATGATATGTGAATTAAAAAATCAAACTATATTGCAATTATATTTTTAGATCCATTTAGAATCGGCAATTAATTATTTTCTTGAATTCTTTTAATAAGTATTATTTCAATTAATTTAACCCCTTTACAACTGTATTTATATCTAAATTATGATATTATGAATAAAAAAGTCAAAATTTATTGCCATTGTATTTTTATATGCGAAAATTTTAATTATTAAAAAAAATTCTCTATTTACTAATTATTATTTTATTATTTGAAGCATTTTAAAACAAGATTTGTTTAAAACTTATGATATATGAATTAAAAAATCAAATTTAATTGCAATTATATTTTTAGATCCATTTAGATTCCACAATTCTAATAATTAAAAAAAATTAACCATTCAATAATCATTATTTTATTATTTTTATTATTTCTATCCTCTTAAAACTAGATTTATTTATCAATTATGTTATATGAATTGAAAAATCGAAATCCATTGTAATCAAATTTTTATATTCATTCAGATTCGATAATTCTAATTATTAATAAAAACGATCTATTGAATAAATTGATTAACCTTATTTTTCTATTATTTAAAGCATTTTAAAACTGAATTTATTTATTATGACATATAAATTTAAAAATTAAACTTCATTTCAAATATACTTTTAGATTAATTTATATGTGACAATTCTAATTTTTAAAGAAATGCTGCATTCAATAATAATCATTTTATTTTGAAGCTTTTGAAAACGATATTTATTTCAAAATTATGATATATCAATTAAATAATCCAACTTTATTGCATGTGATATTTTTTATTTCGTTTAAAGTCGACAGTTCAAATTATTTAAACAAATTCTCTGTTTAACAAATTGATTACTATTTTATTGTTTTTCTTATCTAAAGTATTTTAAAACTATATTTATTTATAAATGATCACATATAAATTAAAAAATTCAAATTCATTCCAATTATACTTTTAGATTAATTTATATGCGAAAATTCGAATTATTAAATCAAAAAAATATATATATATATTCAATAATTATTATTTTAATTTATTGTAGCCCTGTAAAACCTTTTCAACTATATTTTTAGATTCATTTATATTTTACAATTATAATTATTTCGAAAAAATTATTCATTTAATATTATTATTTGAAGCCTTCTGAAACAATATTAATTTCAAAATGATATATGAATTAAAAGATCAAACTTTATTGCAATTATATTTTTAGATTTATTTAGTCTCAACAATTCTAATTATTTAAAAAAATGCGCCATTCAAACAGTGAATCTAACGCCTCTAACGGATAAAATGAAAAGCTTCTCGAAAATTGACAGCAGCGGACGAAGTCAAACGAAATATATTTTTCAGATTGTTAAATAAAATAATTCTTATATAGGAAATGAATTAAGGTCATCACATAAGTTATAGAAAAGTGTTCAAAACATGCCGCTACCTGCTGCGTTAGCAGCCCGCTTGGCAAAAAGGGGATTAATTACAGGATCTGAAAATCCTGGTGAGCATAACCTCAAATTTTACAAAAACTTATTTATTTCTTTTATTTACTTACTTTTTTACTGAAGAAACGCATAATTATTTTAGTTTTTCACTTCAAGTAGATAGTTTTCAATCCCAATTGAGAGTAAATCTGTAGATAATTCGAAAAAGAAAATCAATTTGTAGGTTAACATTTCGGTGCAGTGTAACAGTAATCTTTCTCGTGTTTTAAGTTAATTATTATAATAATAAACTGAATAATACAAGAAAAATCATATTTTGTTAATATAAATGTTTAGTTTGACGAATACATCAAATTATTTTTATTACATCTATTTTGATACGAAATTCTTAGCAATAAATGTTTTTTATTTGCTATAAATACACTGTAAGAAGTAAGATGATAATTTATGACTAACTGGAGATGTTCTTAAATTATTTACCTTTATTTTTTACCTATTATACATTTTAAAATAAATGTTTATTTATTACGAGTAGCTTTGTGTTCAATGATTTTTGTACAAACCTTTATACATATTTCGAAGTGAATAATTTTATATAGAATTTAATTGAACTAAATTTCTACTCAAATTCGAAAAATTGAACGTATAAATTCTATTAATTTTGCAGAGTCCGCAAGAAATGAGCCAAAAAAGAAAGTGCATGAAGAAGTAATTGCTGAAGATTATGACAACACAAAAGATGACATTAGCCACATTGATCTCTCACAACAGTTTATGGTATTTAATATGTATAAACAATTTCATTATTCCTTTAAGGGTCGTTGCCAAAAAGTTATGAAATTTTCACTATGACTCTTTTTTTAATGGAAATTTAAAAACCAACTAATGTATTTTTTTCTCAATACTTCACACCAAAACTTGAACGAAAAGACCAATTTCAGATATCAAGAATCATATTTGTAGTGTAGATAAATTTAAAAACGAAAATTATGTTTATCTGCTTTTTTTCTATTAATGTAAACGGATTTGCGTAAATTTGGAATTGTTTTTTTTCTTCTAAAAACGCATTGAAAGACTTTTAAAGCCCATTGGAAAGTCTAATAATATACATAACTAAATTTAAATAAATAATGAAGTTGATATTATTTATAATTTTGAATTAATTTTGAGTACTTTTCTTTTGAAAAAATAAAGGCATGTTTAAGAGCACATTTTAGGAAGATGATTATTGATAACTTTTAATTAATAGCCTGATCAATTTTGACTTAAATTTCGATCAGTTTTGACAGTCTAAACGAGGCGACTGGAGCTAAAATCTGAAAGCAGGACACGCATCAAGCAGTGTATCCACATTTTCAATTTTCTTATTTTATTCGAAATTTTCAAGGTATAATTTTTCATAGTGCGAAGCTAATCATTAATTTTCAACCAAATAGTTCAACTATGAACCAAAAATGATCAGTTTTCAACCGAAAATAGAATAGTTGAATCTATAGTTTAAAAAAAGTTAATTTTCCGTATTAAAAAAAATGGCAACCAAAGTGATGAATTTTTAACAAAAGAGTCTCTTTCAACCAAGTAGTTTTATTTTCAACCAAAAAGATGAATTTTCCATTTTTAAACAAAAAAGACGATTTTTCAACAAAATACTTGAATTTTCGACGGAAGAAGACAACTTTTCAACCAATTAGTTGAATTTTGAACTAAAAAATATCAATTTTCAACCAAAAATTATGTAGTTAAATTTTCAGTTAAGAAAATTAATGTTCTAACAAAGAGATGAATTTTCAACTAAAATGATAAAATATTCAAATGGAATAAGTTACATTTTCAGTTAAAACCAGAAAACTAATTTTCAAAAAATAGTTACATATTTGAACAAAGTGATGAATTTTCAAATCAAATTATAAATCTTAAACTGAAATGATGAATCTTCAACTGGAATAATTGAATTTTGAACCAAAGTGAGGAATTTTTAACAGAAGGGTCCACCTTTAAACCAAGTATTTTTATTTTGAACCAAAAAGATGAATTGTTAAACAAGAATATTAATTTTTAAACAAGAAAGACAATTTTTCAACAAAATACGTAGATTTTCAAAGAAATAGTTGAATTTTGAACTAAAAAAGATCAATTTTCAACCAAAAATTATATAGTTAAATTTTCAGTTAAAAAAATTAATGTTCTACCAAAGAGATGAATTTTCAACTAAAATGATGAATTATTCATTTGGAATAAGTTACATAGTCAGTTTAAAAAATATAATTTAAAAAAAAACTAATTTTCAAAAAGTGATGAATTTTCAACTAAAATGATTAATCTGCAATTAGAATAATTGAATTTTCAGCAAAAAAAATTCATTTGCAACCAAGTAGATTAATTTCTTTCAAAAAAGGCGATTTTTGAACTAAAAAAGATCATTTTTCATCTAAAAATTGAATAGTTAAATTTTCAGTTAAAAAATTAATGATGAACCAAAGAGATGAATTTTTGACTAAAATGATTGAATATTCAACTAGAATAGTTACATTTTCAGTTTAAAAAAATTAATTTTTAACCAAAATATAAAACAAATTTTAAACAAAATAGTTAACTTTTCAGCTGGCATAGTTTAATTTTCCAACCAAAGAGAGTAGTTGATATTTCAACCAAAGAAGATTATAATTTTCAATTTAAAAAAGGTCGAATTTAAGAAAAAAACTACTTGCCAACATAAGTTGAATTTTCAACTAAGAAAGATTATTCAGTCAAGAGAGAGAAAAAATTGCAAACTGTTAAATTTTTAAGCAAAAGGATGAAATTTCATCCAAGAAGATTAATTTTCTACCAAAAAGGACAACATTTTCAACAAAACACATGAGTCTTGAACGAGATATTTGAGTTGTCAACTAAAAACGATCAATTTTCAAACCAAACAAATATAATAGTTAAATTTCCAGTTAAAAAAATTAATTTCAAACCGAAAAAGAAATAATTTTCCGCAAAATAGCTACATACAGTAATATAAAGCAAATAGTATTACAATTAAAGAATCACTGTTAATCAATTTAATATTGAAATTTAAAATCAAATTAAGCACGCTCTCGGAAACAATCCCTGACTTTAAAAAAAAATCCCTGATTCCAGGTTTTCCAGATAAGGTAGACACCCTGGTAACACACAAATCATACGTACTTTTTAAAAAACTTATACAGGAATAAAATTAATGATTATTTTTTTTTTTTTTTTTTTTTAAAGTGATTTTTTCCTAGTTATATCCTAAAATATGAGTGATACCAAATGTAAACAAAACTTCCGAGAATGCCTTTTAAACATAATTAAAAGCACCTTTAATTAAAAAATTGGTCTTCATTTAGCATTTTTACATTCCTAAACTTAATACAAATGATTCGTATAAGCTTAGATCCTTCACAAAATTCTATTGTCATTCATTCATCATTTTTGTGTGCAAATTTATATTTGGGGATATGTTACCGAGTGGAAACTTGAGCTATATTTTAATTTCTCATTTCTAAACTGAAGCAACTAAAGTTTTGAAACTTTATTAAAAAGTTATTCAATATAAGTACTGTATCCTAGTAATATTTTGAAAAATCTATTAAATCATGGAAGTGGGTAAAACGGTCGGAACTTAAATTTCACAATTTGTTGGGAACGACCTTTGAACTAAAATTTTTAATATTCAAGAAAACATCAATAATTAACCGTTTTCTGAAAAACGAAATCGACTCTCCGGATGTGTAAGGATTACAATTATATTAATTTTTAGGGCCTCTCTGGTTGTCCCAACAAATACAACATTTACCACGAATGCACCAGAAAGTGTAAAGAAATATGGGGAGCGGGGCATTTGCAACCATCGGAAGAGTATTTGATCAAGCAAATGCGTATGCTTCAAAAGTATCCTTTACCTGAGACTTGGAAAGCTGTTTATGATCCTGGATCGTAAGTTTATCTTGCACTGTCACTCTTATAAAAATTAAAAATTCACTTCTCATTTTAACTACAGATATTAGAAACGAAAAAATTACATTTTATCTGTTGAATTATTCCAATGTTAGGGATCACAGTCTTTCCCCTATTTTGCTGATTTCCCCCTTATTTTAATTGTCCTTTTCTCGCCCATTCTCGACAAAATTCCCCCTTTCTCCCCATTTCTCTTTATATGTACTATACTTGAAAATACAATATTTAAATTATGCGCGAAGTTCTCTGAAATTAGTAAATGTACATAATTAAGAACTATAAATATTATTATTCGTTTTACGTCCACAAAATTATTCTATTCAAAACTAAAATATGATGCCCCGAGTAGTGAAAGTTAATTTTTTTTCTTAACTTAAAGAATGATCTATTATACTTAATTTGACATTTTTAATTTTTCGTTAAGTTTTTCGATTTGCGGGGAAAATAATTTTTAATATAAAATACAAATTTTGAATAACCATTTATTTGTTCAAAAATTTTTAATGATTAACTTCGAGCTAAAATTAGATTCTGAGATCTGAGAACAAGGTAATAAGTATTATCTGTTTTTTTTCAAGTTATATGAATATAATTTTTCTAAAATTCTTGAGAAAATTTAAAACGACTTTCGAAAATGTCAGATGTGTCAACAAAAAATAGATAATTTTAAAGAATTTTTTGTTATTTTACAGGATTTTAAAAAATATTTGGAAAAATTCGAGTCAGTTAAAAATATATTTAGGACTCTTAGAAGTTTCGAAGAAATTTCCAAATATTAAAAAAAAAATTGGGAAACTTGAAATAAAAAATCGTTTTAAATTTCCTTTCTTTAAAATCTTATTTTTTTCCGAAATCTTCAAAAATCTACACTGTTTAAAAAAGTTTTTGAAATCATTACAAGTTTTCAATTATTTTGGCATCATTTGAAATTAATTTTTCAAAGTAAAAAATAAATTTGACATTTGCCCATGAATTTTAGGATAATTTCTTTACTCTCTTGAAACCTTTCAATATGCTTGAAAAGCTTCTATTTTTTTCAAAAATCTACATTTTGTTTTCAAATTTTTAAAATCATTTAATATGATTAAAATATTGCCTTGAAATCTTCCGAATTCTTTTTGAATTTACAATTTTAGAAACCTTTTTTTAAACGTTTTGAAATATTTTTAAATATTCTCTTAAAATAAATTTAAAAAATCATTAAACATTTTTTCGGAAATCTGAAAACAACAAATTTCCTAAAACCTTTCATTTGCCTTTAAAGGCTCCAGATTCCTTTTTTTAAATTTTGAAATGTTTTGAAATATTTTCAAATATTCTCTTAACATTAATTTAAAAAAAATATCAAATCATTTTAAATTTTCCGAGGAATTTAAAGACAAATTTTAAATTATTTTTCAATTGTTTCAAAATTTCTAAATATCTCGTAAACTTACTCGAATTCTTGCTAACATTTTTAGAAAACATTTTGAAATATTTTTCAATCTTTTATTAGAATTTATTTTTATAAATAAAACATCATTAAACGTTTTGCCATAAATTTCATGAAAATTGTATTGTTCTCTTGAAACCTTTTAAAATTCTTAAAAAGCTCTTAATTTTTTTCGAAATTCCAAAAATCTACATTCTGTTTAAATTGTTTCACAATCTTCTCAAGTTTTGAATTAAACATCCAATCACAATTTTTTAAGCTTGAATTTCAAACTTTTAAAATTTTAAAGATTTTCACTTTAGGTGCTTTAATTTTCAATCCAATTTTGATTACTTCACATGAAAATTTTCCATTTCGAAATGTTTGAATTTTTTAATTTCAATGACCGTGACAACATTTTTCGAACCGGGAAATGACCCTGAATTTTTTTCTTTGGTTCAAACGGCAACCCTGATGTTTGAAATGTAGAATATTTGAGTTTATGAGCATTGAAAAATGTAATTTCAAATTTACATTTAAAGTATTAGTTTTATAAGGACGAAGTGACAAATCTTGGAAATAAATATTTAATTATACTTCTAAGTATCATGATTTAATTATTAATGATTGATAATGGAACTATTCTATTTTTTGTTGAAAATTTATCTTTTTTATTTTAAAGTTCATCTATTTTGTTGAAAGTTTGTCTTTTTTTTGTGAGAAAATCAACCTTTTTGGTTGAAAGTTCCATTAAACATTAAAATATTTGGTTGAAAATTCATCTATTTTGTTTAAAAAAATGTCTTTTTTGTTATAAAATTAATCTTTCTGGTTGAAATTTCATTTCTTTGGTTGCAAAATATTTTTTTTACTGAAAATCAAGTTTTTTAACTAGAAATTTACCCATTCCATTTTTCATCGAAATTTTTTTTTTATACATTCAATACTTTTGGTTGAAAATTTAACTATATCGTTGAAAATTTATTTGTTTAGTTAAAAACTTGTTTCTCTAACTTAAAATTAAACTATTCTATTTTTGTTGAAACTTTTTAGTTGAAATTTTATCTTTTTTAGTTCAAAATTCATCTATTTTGTTGAAAATTTGTCTTTTTTTTGGTAGTAATTAACCTTTTTGTTTAAAAGTTTAACTATTAGGTTAAAAATTCAATTAAAAATTAGAATAATTGGTTGAAATTTCATGTATTTTGTTAAAAATTATTCTTTTTGGTAGAAAATTAATCTTTAAGGTTGAATTTAACTCTTTTGTTAAAAAATTCCTCTTTTTTGGTTTAATTTATCAGTTTTTTTTTGCAAATTAAAATATTTATTATGGAAATATGAACTATTACACTTTTCGTTGAGAATTCATTATTTTAATAAAAAATTCATCACTTTGGTTGAAAACTGAACTATTTTGTTGAAAATTCCCTTTTTCTTGGTTGAAAGTTAATTATTTTAACTGAAAATGTAATAATAAAATTTTACATTAATAAATCTTAATCAACTGAAACTCAATTCTTAACTATGTGAATTTGGCAACATTCCTTCTTTCGAGTTTTTCATATTACCAAATTGGCATTGAGGAAAAGCGACAAAAATACTTTCGAGATTTTCGTAACACATCTATTTTTTAGGGGAAGATTCTTTAATGGCAGAAATCATTTAAAAAGCGTGTCACATCATTTAAAAACTATAAAATTTCTTATAAAAACCTTTTTTATTCTTTTCCACATATATTCTTTTGCGCTGTGATCCATGCAATATCTAATTCTAATTTTTACTTGATAGAGGACAGCATTATTATTGGGACTGGTCCTCAGATTTAGTATCCTGGTTGCCTCCAGGCCATCCCAAGTGTCAAATTTCCCAACCAGCTCCTCAATTAAGAGAAGAATTGCATCTTAAAGCTGCTGATCAAGATGACAATATGTCGAGTGAAGAAAGTGGAAGTGACCAAGAAACGATGGATGTAAGTCCTTTTTTTCAATTATCATTTTGCGATTTTTAGATATAAACTAATAAATGACTGGTTCCCATTTAAAAACATTACAGTTTTTTCATATTGTTTCTTATATTTTATATTTTACCTTTAACTAATACTTAGGTGGATGAAGTCGAGTTGAAGAAGGATAAAAAACAAGACTCTCGAGAAAGATCCAAGCTTTCAGAAACCAGGAAGCCTCCGAGAAAAGAAACTAAAGACAAGAAAGATCGCACTCTGGATCCCATGGATCCTGCAGCATACAGTGATATTCCCAGGTATGACTTTCATCTTGTTCTTTTTTTCTTCTTCTCTCCCAAGAGGTTGACCACTCGACTTTGATGCCTGATTTCAAGACACTTCACACTCTATCCCCTATTCCTTTTTTAAAAAGAATTCCCATTTTTCCCCTCTTTTCAAAAAACTTCCCCTTTTTCTTCGCTTAAATGCGAACTGAAATAATAGAATCCAACAATAACATTCAAATTTTTTTTTTATTAAAACTTATTTCTTTTTGCTTAAAAAATCTACTATTATATTTTTGGTTCACAATTGATATATTTTGGTTTAAAATTCTACTATTTCATTTAAAATTCATCTATTATGTTCCAGATTCTTTTTTAAACAATTTGGGAATCTTTTGAAATGTTTTGCAATGTTTTTAACTATTCTCTTAACATTAATTTTTCGAAATAAAAAATCATTTTACATTTTCGTAGGAATTTAAAGAAAGTTTTTTTATTTTTTTTGAAACCTTCCAAAATTCATAAAAAGCTTCTTTTTTCAAAATCTTCAAAAGTCTACATGAAAAAAATATGTATCTTTACAATTTTTAAATTATCTTTGAATCGTTTCAAAATTTCTAAATACATATCTTATATACTTACTCGAATTTTTGCTAACATTTTTAAAAAACGTTTTGAAACCTTTTTCAATCTTTTCTTAGAATTTATTTTTCAAAATAAAAAATCCTAAAAAAATTTCGCATGCATTTTAACATTTTTTTATTATTCTCTTGAAACCTTTTAAAATTCTTAAAAAGCTCCTAATTTTTTTTCGAAATCTTCAAAAATCTACATTTTGTTTTAGTTTTTTGTGTCTATCCCTTATTCTCGTTTTTTAAAAAGAATTCCTATTTTTCCCCTCTTTTCAAAAAACTTTCCCTTTTTCTCTTTTTTCGCTTAAATGCGAACTGAATTAATAGAACCCAACAATAAAATCTCACTTTTTTTTGGTTGAAACTTATTTCTTTTTGGTGAATAAAATCTACAATTTACTTTTGGTTTAGGATTGATCTATTTTGGTTTAAAATTCTACTATTTCGTTGAAAATTGAACTATTTTGTTAAAAAGTAATCTTTTTGGGATGAAAGTTCAACCGCTTTGTTGTACATTCGTCTTTTTGGATATAACATTCGGCCTTTTGGATTAAAAATTCAACTATTTTTGATTGAAAGTTAACTCTTTTTAATTGAAAAGTCCGTTATTATATTTTTGGCTTAGATTTTATCCTTTTGGCTAAATTTTTTTTATTATTTGCTTGACAGTGCAACAATTTCGTGGAAAATTAATGTGGTTTGGTTGACTCCAACTGTTTTTGTTTTAAAAATTAAAATCTTGTTTGGTTGAAGTATCAAGTATTGCATTTTTCGATAAAAATTCGTCTCTATTGACTAAAAATTTACCTAACTAGTTGAAAGTTGAATTACTTTGTTAAACATTTATTTTCTCGTCGAAGATTCATCTCTTTGGTTGAAAATTGAACTATTTTGTTGAAAATTCTTTTTTTTTTGTAGAAATATAATTTTTTTACCTAAAATATTAACTAATCCATTTTCATATGAAAATAGATCCTTTTTTGTTGAAAAGTTGTATTTTCGGAATAAAATTTCAACTGTTTAGTAGAAAATTTATATTTTCGGCTTAAAATTTCAACTGTTTTGTAGAGCATTCCAATTTTTGGTTAGAAATTAACTTTTCTGTTGAAAATTCATATCTTAGGATTGCAAATTCAACTGTTTTGTAGAAAATTAGTCTTCTCGGCTTAAATATTTAACTATTTGGTTGAAAATGATCTTTTTTGTTGAAAATTCAACTGTTTTGTAGAAAATTCATACCTTTTGGTAGAAATTTCATATTTTTCGGTTAAAAATATAATTGATTGGTTGAACATTTATCTGTTTTGGCTGAAAATTCAACTATTTTACTGTAAATTAACTGTTTTGTTTAAAATTGAAATTTTTGGTTTGAAAATTTAACTGTTTTGTAGAAAATTCGTATTTTTGGCATGAAGATTCAACAATTTGATTGCATTTTTTTTCTTTCTTGAGTGCAAAATCTTTCTCGCTTGAAAGTCCAACTATTTGGTTGTTGAAATATTTATTTATATAATAATATGATATCATATATTTAATATTATATTATTATATTATATAAAATATATAATAAATATAATATTTATTTAAATAATTTAAAGGGTCTACAAAATTTTAAAAAAATTTTAGTGTATTTTGGAAAATTCCAAGTAATTTTCAATGGATTTAAAAAAATTCCAAGGAATTTCCGAGGATAATAATGATTTTAAGAGTAATCAACATCTGTCAAGGTATTAAAAATTAAACCACAACTGTTTGCTTGAAATTTGTTTTTCTTTTTAAATTCAACTATTTGGTATAAAATTGAACTGTTTTGTTAAAAGTTAACTTTTCTGCTGAAAATTCATATTTTAAGGTTGAAAATTCAACTGTTTTGTAGGAAATTAGACCTTAGGGCTTGGAAATTCAAGTTTTTGGTTGAAAATCACCTTTTTTGTTAAAAGTTCACCTGTTTCTTAGAAAATTCATCATTTTGGATTAAAAATTTAACATTTTGGTTTAAAATTTTACTATTTTGTTGAAAATGCAATTATTTTGTCAAAAAGTCATATGTTTTGGTCGAAAATTCAACCGCTTTGTTGTACATTTGTCTTCTTGGATAGAAAATTTTGCTTTTTGGATTAAAAAATTCAACTGTTTCGTTGAAAATCGAACTATTTTTGGTTGAAAGTTAATTCTTTTTAATTGAAAAGCCTACTATTATATTTTGGGCTTGGATTTCATTTTTTTTTGCTAATAATTTTTATTATTTGTTTGAAAATTTTATTATTCGATTGACAATGCAACAATTTTGTGGAAAATTAATCTGTTTTAGTTGAATCAAACTGTTCTTGTTTTAGAAATTAAAATATTTTTTGGTCGAAGTATACTGTTTGGTTGAAAATTAATTTTTTTGTTGAAAATTCAACTGTTTTATAGAAAATTTGTCTTTTTGGATTGAAAATTCATTTCTTTTGGTGGAAATTTCATATTTTTTTGTTAAAAATGCACCTGTTTGGTTGAAAATTAATCTGTTTTGGTTGGAGATTCAGCTATTTGTTGGAAAATGAATTTTTTTTGTTGAAAATTTATGTTTTCGTGTTGAAAATTCAACTGTTTTGTAGAAAATTATTGTTTTCTGCACGAAAATGAACTTTTATCTTGAAAATTCAATATTTTGTAGAAAACTCGTCTTTTTGGCTTGAAAATACAACAATTTGATCGACTTTTTTCTATCTTGATTCAAAAATATTGCTTGGTTGAAAAGTCAAATCTTTTGTTACAAATTTATCTTTTTGGTTTGTGCATTTAATTTTATAGGTTGAAAATTCAACCATTTAGTTAAAAAGTCAACTGTTATGTCAAAAATTCGTCTTTATTGCTTGAAAGTTCGAAGATGTGGTTGAAAATTCACTTTTTCGGGTTCACAAGTCAAATTTTGTTTAAGGCATTACATTTTTAGCTTGAAGACTCAACTTTTTTGTTCAAAATTCGTCTGTTTGGTTTGAAAATTCAATTCTTTTGGTGGAAATTTCATCTTTATTGGTAGAAAATTCAACTATTTTGTTAAAATTGCAATAATTTTTTGTCTGAAAATATTAATAATATGGCGCCTACATTAATTTTATTAAAAATACAATAATTTCACACAAATTTCGCGGAAATGTAAAATATTTCATAAAGGTTACAAAGATTTTCGAAAGGCTTGTACACCAGATTTAAAGAGGGATCAACCCCTTCGTTCTGCCCTAATGCCGTGAGCCAGATAATTTTTATGGTGTATCATAAACGTGTTTCTTTTCAGGGGTAAATGGTCGGATGGATTAGCGCGCCATAACGAAGCGAAGACTGGAGCCGACACAACTGCATCTGGACCTCTGTTTCAGATGAGGCCCTATCCAAGTCCTGGTGCTATTCTTCGAGCAAATAAATCTAATAAACCGGAGACAGAAACCTCTAACAAACCTAAGGTCTCTTTTCCCGAAAAGCCGGAAGGAATTTTATAATTAATTGTAAATTTTCGAATTAATTTATTTCTCGTGAAGCCAATGTTTCTCTGCTTTCGATGAAAGGACAGTCGTTATAAAACGAGTATTAAAGTATTTTTTACTTATAGCAGAACTTCATCTTATTAATTACTACCTATATTACTTTTAAGCTTTCATTTTCCGTTACAATAATCTTTCAATCTTTTCAATTTCGGTCTATTTTTTATCATTTTTTTTTGTCCTAAGATTTATTTTATATATAATTTGATATGTTTTTGTCAGTTATGTGATGAACACTATTTTAAGTTTTGTGACTACAACCATTTTAATTTTAAACTAATGGTTTTCTAAATAGAGAACTTTTAATTAAATAATTCTTTATTGAATTTTACAGAACAGTTATTGCAGATAGACGCAATAAAAATTGATGAATTTTACAAGATTAATTTTTTTGTAACAATTTCAGTTTCGAAGCAATCAGTGAAAAGTCAGAAATTTTTGTTGTTCAGAGAAAGTCAGGGATTCTGCAAAAATAATTGCTAAAGTCAGGGAATTTTTTTTTAAAACACTGAGTAAATTTCAAGAATAATCAGGGCCACACAGTCACTTCTAGTCACTTTTTTTTCTCATATTTAGTCACATTTTAAAGATAAAGTCACTAAGTTACTTTTTTAAATGAAAAGATCACTTTAGTCACTTCTCTGTCAACAAATTAAACCATGGGTTAACCACTTTCGAATTTTTTGGAATTCTTTTTAAATATTTTAGGATATTTTTAAAAATACCGATAAATTTTTAAAAGATTTAAAAAATTTGAAGGTAGTCCAAAGATTTAAGAAGTCTAAGGATATTTTTTAAACTTCCAACGAAGTTTCAAGGGATTTCAAAAGATTTCAAGGTATTTCCAAGGATTCAAACGTTTTTAAGGGATTTTAAAAGCTCTCGAGATATTTTAATAAATTTTCAAGGAATTTATTAACAAGAATTGATAGATTTCCTTGGGGGTTCGAAGATTTTATAACATTTCAAACTATTTCCAAAGATTTTAAAGAATTTGAACGATTTTAGGATATTTAAAAAGATTCCAACAAATTTTCAGTTGATATTAATAATTTTAAAGGTCTTTAAATTTTTTTAAAGATTTTAGAATTTTTTTAAAATAATCAAAGGAAATTTCAACAGCTTTGAAAAATTGCAAGGGACTTCAAAATATTGTAAAGAACTTCAAATATCTAAGACTATTTTTAATGAATTTCAATAATTTGAAGTGATTCCAAAGGATTTGCATGATCTTAAGGGATTTTAAAAGCTCTCCAGGTATTATATTAATTTTTCAAAGAATGAGGGAAGAATTGAGGGATTTCGTAGGGGTTCAAAGATTTTTAAATATTTCAAGTATTTTCAAAGATCTTGAGGAATTTGAAAGATAAGATAAAGATATTTAAAGATATTATTATTATATATTATTATATTATTATTTATTTAAAGATATTTTCAAATATTCCAAGAAATTTTCAGTTGATATCAATAATTTAATGGGTCTTCAACTGTTTTGAAAGGTTTAAGAATATTTTTATAAATTCCAAGGAATTTTGAAGAGCTTAAAAAAATGTCAAGGAATTTAAAAGTATTTTACAGGCTTTGAAATATCAAAAAGTATTTGAAATATATTTGAAAATAAAATATATAATTTGATATAAATAATGAATAATAAAAATAATAATTTGAAGTGATTTCAAAGAAGTTGAAATATTTGAAGGTAATTTTAAAACTTCCAAAAAATTTTCAAGATCTTTGAAAAGTTTCAAGGGATTTCAAAATATTTCAAGGGAATTCCAAGGATTTTACAGCATTTGAGGATAATTTCAAATATTCAAAGATATTTTTAGTTGATTTCAATAATTTTAAGAGATTTCAAAGAATTTTAAAGATTGTAGGGTATTGTTAAAAATTCCAAGGAATTTCCAAGAGCTTAAACAATTTTTTAAAGGATTTCAAAAGATTTTCAAGGATTTGACTGATTTTAAGGATTTTAAAAGATTTAAAAAAATTTGAAAGATTTTAGGATATTTTAAAAGATCCTAAGACATTTTCAGTTGATTTCAATAATTTGAGGGGGGCTTCAATTTTTTTTTAAGATTGTAGGGTTTTTTTTAGGAAAAATTCCAAGGAAGTTTTAAGAGCTTTTAGTAATTTAAAGAGATTTAAGATTTTTTTTTAAGTATTTGAAATATCCATTGTTAATATAATTCCATAAGAAGTTATTCCAAAAGATTTGAATGATTTTAGGACCTTTTTAAAAATTTCGATGAATTTTCAAGAGCTTTAAAAAGTTTCAAGGTTTTTAATAAAATTTCAAAAAATTTGTTCACAAAAATTAAGTTTTCGTAGGGTTTCAAAGACTCAAATATTTCAAGGTGTTTCCAAAGATTTTGAACAACTTAGGATATTTTAAAAGATTGATTAACATTGATTGATTAACAATAATTAAGGGATTTCGTAGAGTTTCAAAGATTTTCAAATATTTCAAGGTACTTCCAAAGATTTTAAAGAATTTGAAAGATTTTAGGATATTTTCAAAAATTCCAAGGAATTTTCAAGAGCTTTAATATGTTTCAAGGGATTTGAAAAGATTTCAAGAGATTTCCAAGGGTTTGAATGATTTTAATGATTTAAACAAATTTTCAAGAGCCTTTGAAAAATTGCGGAATATATGGAACGATAGGATATTTAAAAATATTTAAATGGATTTTATAAGATTTCGAAGGATTGCGATGACTTTAAGGAATTTTAGAAGCTTTCAAGGTATTTTAATAAATTTTACAAGAATTTAATAACAAGGATTGAGGTATTTCGTAGGCATTCAAAGATTTAAAAATATTTCAAGGTATTTCCACAGATTAAAGAATTTTGAAAATTGTTGGATATTTTGAAAGATTCCAAAATATTTTTCGTTGATTTTAATAATTATAAAAGATTTCAAACATTTTAGGATATTTTAAAAATTCCAAGGAATTTTCAAGAGCTTTAAAAAGTTTTAATGGATTTCAAAAGATTTTAAAGGATTTGAAATATATTGGCATGTTTTAAAATATTCTAAAAAAGGTTTTAAAAGATGTAAAAGAATAAGAGGATTTTAAAATATTTTTAAAAAGATTCGAATGCATTTTTAATAGATTTCAATAATTTTAAGGGATTATAAAATATTTGAAATAGTTTAGGGTATTTTTTAAAATTCCAAAGAATTTTAAAAAGCTTTACAAATTTTCAAGGAATTTCCGAGAATTTGAATGATCTGGAGGGATTAAAAAAAATTCATGAGGTTTTACAGAGTTTCCTAGATTTTCGAAAGATCTGGATCTCAATTCCATGGGATTTTATAAGACTTCCGAAGATTTCGATCATTTTATGGAATTTTAATAGCTCTTCAGACATTTTTATAAATTTCCCAGGATTCCAGGTTTTTATAATATTTTAATGGATTTCAAAGAATTTATTTACGAGATGGGGGGGATTTCGTAGGGTTTCAAAGATTTGAAGAGATTTTCAAATGTTTTTTTATATTTCATTTGAATTCATTTGGATTTCACCCTGAATTCTCATTAATTTATTCTAAATTCATTTAAATCTTTTGAATTCTTTTAAATTCTTTGGAATTCTCTTGAATTTTTCAATTAATTTGAATTCTTCTAAATTCACTCAATTGTACTCAATGCAATCAATTCTTTTGAATTCTCTTGAATTTTTCTAAACTCAT
The DNA here is from genome assembly GCA_011634705.1 of Andricus grossulariae. NCBI lineage: Eukaryota > Metazoa > Arthropoda > Insecta > Hymenoptera > Cynipidae > Andricus > Andricus grossulariae. The sequence continues at coordinate 52,085,490 of JAABKJ010000755.1, read as the reverse complement.
TTCAAACTTGATGAAATCAATGTTTTTTTCATATCTTAATTATTGTCCATTCATTTTAATTTTTTTTAATTCACCTTGAATTTGTAAGAATTCCAGATAATTCTTCTGATTTCCCTAAAACTCCTTTAAATTCACTCCCATTTTACTGAAATCATTGGAATTAAAAAAATTCCAATTAGTTTGAAATCTTTTGAATTTAACTTGAATTGTTTTAAAGTCTTATGACTATCCTGAGTTCGTTTAAATTGACCCGGAATTCTTATCAATTTTATCGAATTCTTTTGAATTCCCTTGAATATTTTTCTAAACTCATTTCAAACTTACTGAATTCAATGATTTTTTTATAATTTTGAATTGTTGTCAGTTCATTTGAATTTTTATGAATTCCGTCGAACGCTTATTGTTCATTTTCAGCATTTTCTGCCGTATTTTTTAATACAAATAAATAATAATGTACAATTTGAATATTCATTATGCCTTTTTAAACAATTTTTATTTGTTTAAATGCATATAACTTATTTAAACAATAATTTTTTCCAAAAATTAATTAATTATTGTTCATTTTTAAATTTCTAAAAATCGAGCCAGAGATGTCCACTTTCTTCTCAAATTGGTATATATTGGTATAATAATTTCAAAAACTTGACTGTATAGTCTATAGAAAGAATATATTAATTTTTTCATGTTTTAACCAACAAAATTTGTTTAAACAATTATTATTCCCAAAAATATTTTTAAAATCGTATTTTCTGAATTAAAAATAATATTGAATGATTTTGAGGAGTAGTAAATTCTGCTACAACTGTATGTCATTGTTTAAACAATTAATTATTGTTTACTTTCAAATTTCTTTCAAATTGAGTATGGTCGGTTTACATCTTTTTTAACGTACTATAAAATAGATTATAAAAGTCATAATAAAATTTAAATAATAAAAGTATATTAATTATTTTATTTCTCATATTTTTACTATTTTAACCATGGTTATATTATCAAAAAGTTTATTCAATAATAAAAATTAATATTCAAGTTTCGACGTTTTTTAACAATAATTTAAAAAACGAAATGCCGTATTGATGTTAAGGAAGTTGTACTGGAAGACAAGAAAAATTTATATTATTATATATTTATGAAAATAATTCTATGCGTTCTATTTTATATTATTTATCCACGTTTTTAATAGAAAAAATGTTTTAACGAATAAAAATTGTTTCAACAATGACCTCACACTTTTAACAGAATTTACTATTCTTCGAAATCATTCAGTATTATTTTTGATTCATAAAATACGAATTTTGAAATATTTTTGCGGGAAAATAATAGTTTAATCCAATACCATTTGTTTAAACAATTAAAAAATGTTGAATATATTCTTTCTATACTTAATACAGTTCGAAAAATAATTGTACGTGTTCTATTTTATATATTTTAAAGATTACGTAAAAAAATTGCTTGAGCGAATGAAAATTGTTTAAACAAATAGAAATTTGTCAAACATTAGAAGAAAAGTGTCAAAGTTATGTAAGTATTCAACAATAAGTAGCATAACATACCAATTTGAGAAGAAAGTGGACATCTCTGGATCGATTTTAGGAAATTTTGAAAATAAACAAATATTAATTGTTTAAATAATCCCATAGTATTTTAAAAAATTTTTGTTACTTCAAACAATGACTAACTATTATATTTAATTCGGAAAAAATGATTATTTTTCACACTTTTCGGCAAGAACAAAATGTTTAATTAAGTTACATATATGTACACAGTTAAAAATTGTTTAAAAAGTCATGAGGGATATCTGTATTGTCCATTAGTAATTATTTGCATAAAAAAAGATGACAGAAAATGCTGAAAATTAATAATAATTCGTAAAAATGTAGTTTTTTTTATTTTTTGGTCATATTTGGTTAGTTGTGTGTGGGGGGGGGGGGGGGAGGTTGGGTTAAAAATAAAAGTTATTGATACTGTTTTAGAAAAGTTTAGCATTTTTGGACCACCCTGATAAAAATTGAGCACTGAAATTTGAAAATGGCGCGCATTTTCCGAGCGTTCGCAGCGAGCTCTAGTTGACTTTCACTTAACCCGTTGATCGTGTTATGGCGACGAGAAACGGTGCTGTCATAAAAGTCAATAAAAGTTATTCCCAGTTTTTGCGTAAATTGCCCTCGTGTTCTAAACGTGAGAAAACATTCTTCTACCGAGAAATAAGACATTTTAACCTCACATCCGTCTTTCGCAGTGAACGAAGGAAAAAGCGGTTTTCGTTTCGCGAAATTTCGTTATGAATAGTGTTGCAAATTTCCTCGTTCGGTCAATCGTGGATGCCACGATTTTCTAGGATCACGGTCGTTCTGTTGCCTCAAGTTTTAGCTTCAGAATTGAGAATCTAAAATATTATGCCGGATTTTCACACTTAACAAAGAGAAGCAAGTGAGTTAACAAAATTTCTTTTTCTGCTTTTTCCTTTCTTCTCAAACCAAGCGTGGCTTTCAGTGCGCTTGTGTTTGCGTGTAATCGCATGTGTGCCTGTACACTGAGCCATGTGACTACAATAAAATGATTTTCAGTTTTGATCTTTTTACTTTTATTATGTACGAAATTTGGTAATATTTCAAGTGTTTTGAGCAGATTTAGAAGTTTTCTTCGCTAAGGCGTAGCAGGAATGAAATTTTGAGCACGAAACAGGTCCCAGCCTTATTTGGTCTTTTTGTTTGTTTACTTGTTCCAAGTTCCATTTTTGTTCATGTTTAGATATAAGTAAGACTGATATTATGTCTAAAATGTAATATCCAAGTTTGGAAAATAATATTTAGATTCAGATTTACGAAAAACCGGTTTTTATTCTTAAATGGGATGAATAATTGAATTATAAATTTTTTATGAAAAATGATTTTCTTTTTTTCCGTTGGCAAATACCTGATGATAATACAGTTTATTTTTATTCATAATTAAATTCCATTGTAGAGTGAGTTCAATAGCCAGAGGTGGCAATAGTGATAAGATACTAGATCTTATTTTTTATATTAAAAAGTCCTGAAAATTTCTATAAATACTTACTAATTTATATTGTAAGATGGGAGTAAATTGGAAGACTAATTTAATTTATTTACTAATTATTAATTACTTTCAAATCTTTACATTTGAGAAATAATGTTTTAGTTTGCAAGAATTCACACTATTGACACATTTTCTTAGCAACTACACTATAGACACTATTGGCTAAAATAATATTTTCGCCATTTCAACGAATCACAACATCCGGAAAATTAAAAATCATAATAAAAATTTTAAACAAAATATATACATTTTTTATCAAATAGTTGAATTTTAAACCAAGAAGATTAATTTTTTATCAGAAAAGACGAATTTTCAACAAAATACGTATATTTTGAACCAAACAGTTCAATTTTTAACCAAATTGTTCAATTTTGAACCAGGAAGATTAATTTTTTAACAAAAAAAAAAAAAGAATTTTTAATAAATTACATATTTTGTCAATTAAATAGTTTGAACAGTGGATGCTATGTTAGTCTAAATTTTATTTGATTAATTTTTAGTTTATATTTTTTCTAAATTTTTTTAACTAAGTAGTTGCATTTTTTAACTGAAAAAGATTCATGGAGTACATTAAAATTTCATATAAGAGACTTAATTTTCGATGAAAAAAAAGAACGAAAATTCTACCAAAAAGTTTAATTTTGTAGCTAATAGTTGAATTTTCTACCAAATCATTGAATTTTAAACCCGAGAATGTGAATTTTTGATAAAATAGTTTTTTATAAATTAAGATTGAAAAGAAATCCATTTTATCATGAATAATTTTTGCTGAATAAGCAACAAATCGATTCACAATTTAAAAATAAACTTCCCAAAAACCTCACTTTTCGGCTCATTAGAGACAAGAATAATTAAATTATTAAGATTTCTTTAAATTGAGTTTACACATTTTACTCAATTTTCTTGTAAGAAGTCTTCTTTTTATGCCATTGTCGGGAGCCCTGCGCGTTCGATTGTTTTGAACCGCACTTACTACAACTATGTTTGGTGTTATCATTGTTGTCCCCACGAGCAGCTAGGGAAAAGGGTACGTCTATCCTTGTAGAGCCCCGCATGCAACGATAAGGCTGCATACTCTGAGAGGTCGCCCGGTATCCCAGAGTCAGTGTTTGAGACACCTCACCCAGGTGCCGTTGAGCCTCATAGACGGTTGTCACGCCTCCGCTTAGGGGTTATTCCTTCGGAACCATCCCTGGACAATTGTCCGCGACTGCATATTAATTATTGTAACCATATTGAGTAGAAACCCTTGGTACAGGGACCTTCTATCCCCAACCCGAGGACGCGTTCGGTGGCTTTGTCACAGGCCCTTCGGTTCGATTCCTAAGGAATCAAAATCGAACCGAATATATATATACACTCATTATATATATACTTTCTTGTAGTCCTGTTGAAATTATGTTGGCAATGTTTTTTACATAAACTCTTGTCGAACAATAGAATTGATAACATTTATAAACAATGTACATTTGTTTATATAATTGGTTTATAAAATAAACGATTAGCGATGCTTGGCAACATTTTTCTATAGAACATCATTGGCCATATAATTTCAACAAGAACAGAAGAAAAAACTATATCTTTGCGCTTAAAAACGCCTTATATGTGAATTTACTTATATAATTTGTTTATAAAATAAGTAAATATTATTGCATGGCGAAATTTTTTCAGAAAACATCATTGGCAATTGTCAGAAAGGTTAGAAGAAAAAATAATTTCTTTTCGGTTGAAAATTTTTAAAAATTGACATTTTTTCGATGTTTGCATTAACATAATAATTAAATGAATAAAAAAATAAAAAATCTGATCTCACCATTTTTAGAAAAATGTAGTCCTGAATTTTTCAAAAAAAAAATCTAAAATCGGTGCTTCTAGCGCCGCTAGCGACGACAAGATTATCGCTAGCTTACAAGAAAGGTAGAGTAACTTCGACGTTACGAATAACGATCGCCTTTCGCATATATGTTATTCTAACAGGCTCATAAGACAGATTTCTTATTTTAGTTACTTTAGCGTCACTGATATCGAAAAATCAGAGCACAACGTCCACATAACGCTGAAACTATCGATTGGCGTAAGAAAATGAAAATCGATTTTTTTCGCATTAGGTCTCTTTCTTCGCGGACCTAATGCGAAAAAAATCGATTTTCATTTTCTTACGCCAATCGATAGTTTCTGAGTTACTCTTTAATTTCCAATAATCAGAAATTTTTTAAGTTTATTACTTTTCTTGTTATTAAGCTACAAACATAGGCATTATAAGCGTACGCGGAGACCGAACGAGAGGCCTACCAAAGTCAGCCCCACCACTTCCCACACCGCTATACGCGACGTCTCCGTGAGCTTCACTGGCTCGTGCCTAAACGTGTAGTGGTAAGTGGAGAGCGTGCTTTTCGTAGACGCATCCCCACTACTCAAATGCTAGCTTGTGGACTCTGCTGCGATCGCCCGTCCTGTAAAATTTTGCTTTGACGCATTAGGTCCCTTTCTTCGCGGACGGTCACATATATCATATAGTACTGGACCGCTAACTACAGACATCGGAAGTGGAATAGGGAATAGAAAGAGAGGGGAATAGAGAAGGTCGCCCTGTCCTTTTCTAAGAATGGCGATTAGTAGCTTCATCGTTTTATATGAAAGCAGATGGAAAATGAGTAGAACCTATCATCATCCCTAGAAAAAGATCGGTCAAATTTCTCGATTTTCCCTCTCTTTCTATTCCCTAGTCCACTTCTGACGGGTGGCCATAGCGGTCCAGTACTATATGTCCATGGTTAGATGACATTGAATGCTAAAATTTTGCACAGAAAAAGGTCCAAAAGTTGATTGAAAAATAAAAATTTATCATTTGAAAAATCCGGAAAAACCCGGACAAAGTAAAAGATCCTGTAGGGCAACTCACACACTGACCGAAGATTGTGATGCTGAAAATGAATTCAGACTAACTAAGATGGATATTATTTTTGGCATTCCAACATAATAATTTCTATTTTATAGTACAAACATTATTGTACTGAACGAACGAAGGAAGATTTACATACTTAAAACTCATAAAAAAAAACATCTCTGGATTTTTGGTATAGAGTTATAATTAGAGAGAGATTAGAACCACGGTGAAGTTAGCTGTCGAGCGCCGCTCGGCTCCCCCACGCGGAGAACCACGACTAGACCATCAATTGTTCTTGATAATTTCGCACTGAAAGCGTTTGAAATCTAAGGAAAATTACGAAAGGATTTTGAATTTAAAATGTTCCAATTCGAAATATTGTAGATAGGTAAAATTTTGAAAAATGACGAGATTTCGAATGGAATGAAGAGGAATTGAACTTGTGTTATTTGCGAATTAAAGAGTTAAGAATTGGATAATTGCAAATTGAAATTGAATTCAATCAGGTAGGAATTTTAATTTTTTTTCCGAAGCTTTTACTTTGAAATATTCAATTTAATTTTCAATTCCCAATTGTCAAATTGCAAACGCTTCGAATTGAAAATTATTAAAATTCAAAATTTTTCACATATAAATTATTAAATTATTTTGAATGCTTTCAATTAGAAATAATACAATTTCCATTTGTCTAAATTTTAAATAATCTATTTTTGAAAATTTTAATCAGAAAATATTTCATTTTTAATGTTTTGAAACTGCCCTCTTTCGAAATTTTAATCTGAAATCATTCAATTTTGAGATTCTTGAATTCGAATTTAAATTGTTCAATCCTGAACGCATTGAATTAGAAATGAGACAATTTCAACTCCTTTCTAATGAAATTGTCCAAATTAAACAATGTTAGTTTGAAGATTTTGAATTTTAAAAGATTCTGCCTCAAATTTGTTACAATTTAACATCATCCAGTTTAAACGCTTTTATTCAGAAATGATATAAGGTCAACTCCTTTAAATTCCATTCGAAATGTTGTTCTTTTTTTTTAATTTTACCGATCTTACATATTTGGATTTGGAACGTCTTCAATTCAAAATCATTTCATACATTTATCTTAAATTTCAGACGTTTTCATTTTGAAATTATCAATAACAAATTATGGTATAGCTGGGGTTCTCCGCGAGTGAGAGCCGCGCGGCGCTCGACAGCGAACTTCACAGTGGCTCTAATCCGTATTCTAGTTATAATATAGTTCTGATTATAGCAGGTCATCAATAGTTGTTATAGTGTAAGGTTTGAACGCTTAACATTAATGTAAACTAACTTGGATGGATAATATTTTACGCGTTATTTTATGATACTTTTCATTTTATAGCACGATTTATGCTATTGTGCAATTTCATTTCATCTCATCTGAAAAATTTCAGCTATTGTTATTAATTTGGATGGAAAGTCTAATATTCGTTTTCTTAGATGTTAATAGAAAAACTCTAAAATAATTTTATTTCTTGAAAAATAAGAGAGACCCCATTTTGATATGAACAGGACACTCAATCTTACTATGAATATTAGAAAAAAACACTCCTAATTAGCATTGAAATCACGAAAGTTATAGAAATTCCAAAAAAATTCTCATAAGTCTTTTGAATTTTTCTAAAATTATTTTTGGGGTTTTTCTTTCAACACCAAAGAGAACGGATACTAGACTTTTCATAAAAATTACTAACATTAGGTGAAATTCTTCAAATTATTTGACATGGAATTGCTCTATTTTTGTACTAAACAAAGAAACATAACGCTTACAATTGTTTTGAAGCAATTTCGATAGATATCACTTTTCACATGGTATTATAATACTTTTGAAGTAAGTGAAAAAACTTTACAACGTAACGCTTAAAATTAATTTAAACCAATTGCGACGGATAATATTTTTTGCATGGTATTATAATACTTTTTACTTTATAGCACAATTTATGCTATTTTTGTACAAAAGGACAAAACATTATAACGCTTAAAATCATTTGAAAGCAGCTTCGATGGATAATATTTTTGTATGGTATTGTAATACATTTCATTTTATAGCATAGTTTTTGTACCAAGCAAAGAAACAATATGACGCATAAAATTATTGAAAATAACTTCGATACAAATCTTTACAAATCATTCGCTTCATCCATGTCGTCCTGTGAATGTGTGTTCCTTAGTCGCGACTTGACGAAATTGTTTACATTTTCGTAATGAAGCTCTTGGGATTGGTTTAGTGGATCAATAAGAACTGTGTCTTCTCCTTCAAATGTTAAAGAATGATCTTGAGAATCATTAAGGAAGTCGAGTGTCACCTCCTGAAGGTTATCGGTCGACTCTTCCATGAACCCTTCTGCTTCGCTATTTCCTTCCGTCCCGTTCTCCACCTTATGACCTTCCTCCACTTGACGTCCAGAACCAAGTACGGCACTTTCATCCCTCTGTTTGTAATCCTTTCGCTTAGTTTGCTTGAGCTCGTCGATTTTCTTAGCTACCAGATTCTAATAACTGCTGTCAACCTCCATGTCCGCTTTTTTTATATTGTAACATCTCTCGGTTATTAACTAATGCCTGTATATATCAAAAAATGCAAAGAATTAGGAATTAGAATACAGGCATCACAGTGTAAGGAGCTCAAGAAAGGGGAAATAGGGTAATATTTTCACGAGAAAGGGGGAAAGCCAGGGAAAGATTAATTTTTTGTTTACATTTAGAAAAGAAGAAACAGTCTTTACGCAAGGAAGTGTATATTTTTGAAATAATGCAAAATATTTTTCCAATGATTTCTTCCATTGAACAATTTTTTTTTTTTTTCTAGGTGAATATACTCAGGGGATTTCCATAAGCCACAAGGTCTAATTTTGACCACTTTTTGACCACCCCCCTCCCCACATGTAGTCCAACGTTGCATTCTCGTCGACCACCCCCCTCCCGGGTGCTACGTGTTTTTTTCTATTTATTGTAAAACGAAATTAAAATAAAGAATTATGAATTTTTTTTATTTTTTAAAGAACAATCTGAATCAACAGATGGCGACACTAGACACTCATATGTATTTCAAAAAAGGAGTAAGCCATGCGTTATATATATTTTTTACATCTAAGTGTAAAACCACGTGGCTCGGGCTCGGCCCCCCCCTCCCCCCCATGTAGACCAACGTGGCCTTTCGTCGAACCACCTTTCAAAATCAGTTACAATTAGCAATTCAAATATTCTTCTCAATTGTATGAATCATTTTAACAGTGCTTATTGCTGAACTTCAGATAACTTTAATACATCCCTAATTGAAGGCCGGGATGCAAGAACCGGGCGAGCGCTCGAAAACGTGGAAAAGTATTGTCCAGGTGTCTTGTGATATCCAAATTTTGAAGTTCAAAAAATTGAATTAAAAAAGTATTGACTTGCAGAGAATATTAAAATGGAACTTTTTTCTATTTAAAGTTTTTCTTCCCATTATACCCTAGCGATGCCTACAAGATGAAGAAAAAAGTCAAAACTGCAAATTGTTTAATAATAATTAATTGGAACTTGACACCTGACGGTAAGCACGTTTTTTCAGCTTCGGCGAAGAAAAGTATCGAGAGAACATTAGAGTTGAAACAACTTAAAATGAGGCATTTGTTCCTCACTATTGAAGAAAGATTTCTGGGAATTTTGAGATCAATTCATTAAAAATGAGCGAAAATATCCATTTTGTAAGAAAGTATGCGACGCCGTCTACGACTTTCGTTAGCAGATTCAAGCGCTTATCAAGGTGAGTAGTCTCGCCTGTACTCTCCTATAAACATAAAGGACTTGTCTTTTCAACAATTAAACATTAAAAAACCTGCCCCTTCCCCAAGTAATAGAAAATCGACTGCTTTATATTTTTGGACATTTCGTTGTTTTCAGTGAATTAGCTAATAACTCAAAATAGAAAAATTTGTGTTTCGCAACTTGTTCCAAAGATTATTACTGAAGTCTTGGAAGAACTCTTGGGTTTTCCGAAAAGTAATAAAATGTTTACAAAAAGGTAAAAATTTCAGAAAAACTCGCCACTATCTAGCATTATTGCAGGAAAAGATAGTTAAAAACCTACCATAATTTGACTAAACACTTATTTTTGCTGAATTGCATTAATTATTACCTCACTCTAACTTTAAGTGAAAGGTTGACAAAAAGTGGAAAATTTCGGGAAAAAAACACATATACCTAGCATTACTATAGGCGAAAATTTTTTTACACAATAATAATTTGTTTAAAGAATTATTTTGGATAAATTTCAGTAAGTATTGCCACACTCTAAATTCTGAATAAAAGGTAGACAAAGAGATGAATATTTCAGAAAAAATCCGCAACTTTCTAAACATTATTCAACGAGAATATTATTAAGAATAATAAGTTGTTTAAAAAATTATGATCTTTAACGTGAATAATTTATTATTACCTCAGTATAATGTAAAAGTAGATCAAAAGCGGAAAAATCAATTAAAAAACCGCGACTTTCTAACTCTATTTTAAGAAAAAATGGCTATAAACAATAATATATTCTTTAAATAATTTATTGAAACATCTAATTATCAGCAGTCGATTTTCTATTAATTGGAGAAGGGGCAAGTTTTTTAATGTTTAATTATTGAAAAGACGAGTCCTTTATGTTTGTAGGAGAGTACAGGCGAGACTACTAACGTTGAGAAGCGTTTGAATCTGGTAACGAGAGTCGTAGATGGCGTCGCGTACTTTCTTAAAAAATGGATATTTCCGCCAATTTTTAATGAATTAATCTAAAAATTTCCAGAAATCTTCCTTTAATAGTGAGGAACAAATGTCTCACTTGAATTTGTTTCAACTCTAAAGTTCCCTCGATACTTTTCTTCGCCGAATCTAAAAAAACGTGCTTACAGTCAGGTCTCAATTTCCAATTAATTATTTTTAAACAATTGGCAGTTTTGACTTTTTTCTTCATCTTTTAGGCATCTGTAGGGTATAATGCATGTGTATACCAAATTTTAAACAGTTTCAATCAGAGTAAAGACTATTTAGACTAAAAAATTATTGAATTTTCGGAAACATTTTTCCCACTTTTTCAATTTTATTATTAAAAATATATATCGGGACGAAAAACTTTAAATAGAAAAAAGTTCCATTTTAATATTCTCTACCAGTCAATACTTTTTTAAATTTAATTTTTTGAACTTTAAAATTTGGATATCACAAGAAACGTGGACAATTCTTTTTAACGTTTTCGAGCGGTCGCCCGGTTCTTGCATCCTGGCCTTTAATTTTCAGAAAAAAACTGCAACTATCTAGTATTAATATAGACGATAGCCATAAACAATAATAATTTGTCCAAACAATTATTTTTACTAATTTGCATTAAATATCAACTTACCCCAAGTGAAAAGCGTACAAAAAGTTGAAAATTAAAAAACCGCAATTCCCTCCTTGGAAAAAAGTACGACGGACGGACACCCGACCGAAACTATAAGAGTTTCATCCAGGAGCTACGAAACACTAAAAATAGGAGTGTTTCGTTAATACTTCTAAACTTCCAGTCCAAAAATGAGTTTAGGAAATATACTAACAGTCTAGTTATGTAAATTATCATAGATTATAGACAAATGATCTATTTTCAATTTACAGAAACAAAGCACGTTTGAAATTGCAAAAAAAAAAACTTCCCTCGTAAAAACCATTTGGTGGCCCTAAAAAGGGCCGTTTGTGTATTCGTAGATCATGAAAATATTACAACCGTAACAGTTTCATCTAATTTACTTCTTTGCAACTTTCTTTGCCGCAACCTTCTTTTTAGGAGAAGCTGCCTTCGGCTTGGTGGATTTTGCCTTAGGTGGTTTTGCAGCAACCTTTGTGGACTTCTTCTTTTGAACAGCCTTTTTCGCTTTAGGAGCCTTTTTCGGGGATGCTGGTTTCTTTGACTTAGATGCAGATTTGGATTTTGCAGCAACCTTGGTAGATTTAGGCTTGGCCTCAGTTTTACCCACAGGTAACTTAAAGGATCCAGCAGCACCTGATCCCTTAGTCTGAACCAAAGCTCCGCTGGCAACAGCGGATTTAAGGTACTTCCTGATGAAAATACCCTGTTTGTCAGCATCAACTTTGTATGTTGCAACAATGTACTTTTTGATTGCTTGAAGAGAAGAGCCCTTCTTTTCCTTCAAAGCCTGGACTGCAGCAAGAACCATCTCGGATGCAGGAGGATGAGTTGCCTTCGCAGTGACACGAGGCTTCTTTGTTTTCGGAGTAGCAGCCTTCTTAGCAGATGCAACCTTCTTAGGTGTTGCCACTGCCGCTGGTGCAGCTGGAGATTCGATTTTGTCAGCCATTTTACTCTCGACGTTCTCTTGAAGACTTAAAAAAAAAACAAGTAGAATCACTTTTAACAATATTTGTGATGAGACTGCTGGATATCGCCCTCGTACTCATGCTAGAGCGCGGACGGTGAAGAGAGACCGCTAGCTCTCTCGCCCTCATTTGTTCGAATTTTCGATCTCAGTGGAACCATATTTCTAGTTTTCCCAAAATTTTCACGACTTTCAAACAAGATTCATAAAATTACATGTTCATATTTGAATAATAAGATATTATTTCTAACAGCCAATAGAAACATATTTCAGAAAAGTCAATACTAAGAGCCCGAAAATCTTAATCTTTTGAAAGAATACTCTATACCAGTCAATGTATTCTGATCTTAGAATGGTTAAAAAAGTGTTTTAAAAAAAGTGGTTTCAAAAATGACCTTTTGGAAATGTTGACTAATAGATTTGGCTAATTGGTAATCAATTTTTTTCAATGATGAGAGAAAATTGAAGGGACAAGATGAGGTCAAAATAAGGGATCAGTTCTGAGTTTGGAGCGAGAGCAGACGATGCTGCGAATGGACGTTTGGATCCATAATTCAATTTGTAAACACGCATTTTTTCATTTATGGTCACTTTTCCGTAATTTAGTAGTTTCATTAAATTTCTTATGTAATTCATTTGAATTTTTGCTCATTTAGAATTAGGATTAGGATTAGGATTTATTGAACAATAGAGGTAAGAAGTTTGCTTCACAACGAATATGCGTATATCATTATTAATGAATTAGGTATTTATTGTGTAATTTTGAAAATCTTTGGAGAGAATTTTGAAAGCTACTTCATTTAATACAAAAATTGATTTCTAATGAATATGTATTTGTATGTTTATATTTTACATACGTAATTATGTACCTACATATGGATAAAATCAGGTATTAGAAAGTTGACTCTTCAATGTAGGAAAAAGCTCTGGATATCTTTTTATAATACTTTTAGTTAAATTTATGAAGTAAATATTTTTATTATACTAACATGTATTATAAATTTGAATGAAAGATACTTATTCCTTTTTTTAATATTTAAGAATGTTCATACATATTTAAAAAAATTAATATGACTTAAATTATGTAAAGTTTACATTTTATTATTGTATATAGACCGTTCGGATTTTTACGGTACGAATAGCAAGATCTGGATAAGTGCCCCTTTTCCAGGTCCAGTTGTTCGTGCCGAAAAAATCTTGTTATTCATGCAGAAATTTCGGTACGCGTAGCCACGACGACCATTTAAAATAATTGATAAGCGTTTACTTCTCGTAGCCTAGGGTAGATATTATTAATTTTAACTCTCTGACAATCCATCGACCTAATAGTAAAAATCTCTAAATATTTAACAAAGTTATAGCTTTTCCTAAATATTGCTAGGGTGTCATCCATACATAACGTCATGCACTTACGGGGGAGGGAAGGGTCAATTCTGAGGATTTTTCTGTAGATTCAATGTTACCTGGAAGGGTAAGGGTTAAAAATGAAAAATTATAGCGTGACGTCATTTATGGACGACGTCTAGTATAAAAATAATAAGTTTTTAACTATTAAAAATCAAATTAATTTAGTAACTGCTAAAAAAATGTGCATTCACGTACATTTTTCTCAAAATGAGACCCTTTTATTTTCTTCATAATCATCTTCGAAATCCCTTGTTTTACCCCATAAAGCCATAAAGTGTGCAGAATCTTAAGAAAACGCATATGAATAAAAATTTCATTAAAAAACAGCTCAATAATCTAGTCGACTTATGTGGAAATTTTTGGACTAATCGATTAAATAATCAGTAAATTGCAATAAATACACATATTATTAAGAAAAATCCAGTCTAACACAATTTTTAACTGTTGACAGCCTGAGAAAAAGTGCATTACTGTTCTCATAATAATATATTACATCTTATTCATAATTATTGATGTTATAAAAATTACATTGAGATTACAACATTCTTAAGTTTGCTTTTGCCCCTTAACCCCTTAATACAAAATAAACAAATATGCCCGCTGTGCGGGCACATTCTAATTGCGGGCTTCGCACTCGTTTTCGTCCTGAATAATAAAATTGCTGAATTATAAAATATCCGAACTAGAAAGTCACTAATTATTTGACAATTGTTATATATTTGATTTGTTCAATATTTAATTATTGTATTTTTAATAAATAAACAATATTTATTAATAAAAATTAATTGTTTACATTTGGGAAATTTCTATTTCGGATTGTTTAGAATTCGGCGAATTTCTGTCGGGAATTTTATTATTCGGGAATATTCAAATTCGGTATTATTATAAACTATTGGGAATTTTTGTATTCGGGAATTTTCCATTTCGGGAATTTTATTATTTGGAAATTTTATTATTGGTGAATGTTCAAACTCGGGAATTTTACTATTCGGAAATTTTACCATTCGGGAATTTTTAAATTCGGTAGTATTACGAACTTTCGGGAATTTTCCAATTCGGTAATATTATAAACTATTTGGGAATGTTATTATTCTGAAATTTATTAATTTGGAAATTTTATTATTTGGGTGTTTTCCAATTCGGGAATCTTAGAGTGGGAGGAATGTTGTTTTTTGGAACTTTTCAGTCCTTAAAAATTATTCTTGTCCAAGTTGTATAAAAAATTAAGTTTTGTTTCCTGCAATTGGCATTATCTGGTATTGTTTATTATTATTTCTTGGCCCTCGACGTGCAGCCATCTTGACAGTTGACGGTATAACATGAAATACCTAATTGTGCGAAGCGTAGGCCGTAGAGCTCCACGCTGCAGCGGCGAGTAGGGGGGGAAGTGGGGGAAGTGGTGAGAGAAGAAAAAAAGCTGTAGCGTCAAGTCACCCCTCCGCACGCGTTCAAAGACTCTTTTTCAATAATTTATATCTTGTGAAATAATGTAGATACAAAATTTCTAATTTCACCCCTAGAAAGATCAGTTAAAGAACTTATAAAATGCGTCATAATCCGGAAATTGATTTTTTGCCTAGTAGGTCCCTTTTCTCGGATCGCGTCACATATTGTTGAATATATAACTGATTGGTTGAAAATTAACTTTTTTTGAAAATTCATATTCTCGGGTTAGAAATTGAACCGTTTCATTGAAAATTTATCTCTTTTGCTTGAAAATTTAACACTTTGGTGGTGAAGTCAACCATTTGGTATAAAATTAAACCACTTTATAGAACATTCTTTTTTTTTACTGAAAATTAATTAAAAATAATTACTTTTTGAACTAAAAATTGAACTATTTTGTTGAACATTCAACTGATTGGTTGAAAATGAGCTTTTTTGTTAAAAATTCATATTGTCGTGTTGAAAATGTAACTGTTTTGTAGAAATTTCGTCTTTTTTGCTTGAAAATTAGACTTTCTATATATATATATAACATAAAATCATTGGTTTTCTTATTTTGTAAAAGTATATTTCATTAATTAGATAAAAACGTAAATAAAAAGCGTTTAGAAGAATGGTAGAATATTCTTCTGAATGCCCGAATGTCTAGGCAGTCTTCTGATTGCCTAAAACCTTCAACTGCCTACGACATATATATTTTACAAATTAAAAACCCGCTGAACATAATATACCATGCAAAAAGGTGAGCTTATTAAAAAAATCTATTTTTTATTTTTTCTCGCATTTTCCTCAAAGAAATCTTTTTTTCTAATTGAAATATGAAATCGCTGGAACTTAAGGTAGCTTTGATTGTTTCTTGTCTTCATTCACATTTAGATGGCCAAGGGGATTCAAAGGGTCTCTCGCTATAATAATCTCAACTATTCCCGGTGCGCTCGACCGTGACCATCTCTAATTAGCGCAAGTGAGATCCTCATTTGTGCAGCAATTGCCATGTCGCCTCGGAGGATACTTTTCAGCGACAAAGGTTCATCCAAAGAATCAAATGAGACATTACGACTTTTTGATACTTGCCATTATTAAAAAAGACAAATGCTATATTTTTCAGTGGGAGCCAAGTGCGGGTTTCGAGGGCTTATAGAAGGCGAGTGTAATTGTGTGTCGGATGGCCTCTGTGCCTGAATGAGGCGGGCTGCTGCGTCGGTTTCATCGTAATTACTTTATTTCCATATTCCAACGCGAAAAAGGCGCGCTTGAAAAGGCTCTCGGTGGTGCTACCTTGGCACTACTGTACCCCATTTGTGGAGATGATGGCAGAGGGAGTCGGGACGGGGCACAAAGTGAAAGGGTAGAGAAAGCAAAGCCATGCGGGAAAAAGGGAGAGCGGATAAAAGAGTAAACAGGATGAAGAAAGGAAGGAAAAAAATAATTACATATCGCAAACAAGCTCGACTTCGAGTATTTTCCTGGAAAAAGGAAAATAACAGTCTAGCTCGTTCAAACGAACGAAATGGACTTGCTCGTTTGGAGAAGTATGATCGCAGTTTCTATTTCAATTTTAAGGATGTTTCACCTCTACCTTGTGAACTGAAGTTGGTGGATTTTTACAGTATAGTCGAAGAGTTAGGAAGTGACGGGTAATAAGGGAAAGTAGGATGGAAGAGGGAGGGGAAGCAGGAAAGGGCGAAGCGATGAGGAGAAATATACGAGGATGGTGTAGTGTAGAATAGGAGAGTGGGAGGATGGAAGTAGAGGAAGATAAAAGGGTTAAACCTGATGGATTTGTAAGTATGGTCGAGGGGAAGTAGGAGAGGAATACGGACGGGGATTGGGGAGGAATAGGGACGGAAAGTACGCATGTGGAAAGTAGCAGAGGTAAAGGGTTCGGATAGGGGAGGGGCTATGCAGGGAAGTAGGATAGGTGGAGTAATAGGAGGTAATAGTGCGTTAGGGGTCTAAAAGTAGGACGGGTGGAAGTAGGATAGAGAAAAGTATGATAAGATAGGATCGGATAGAATTGGATTTGATCGGATCGGATGGGGCAGTAGGATAGAAGAGGAGAGAGAAAGGGAAGTGACAGGGGAGAGGATAGATTTCAACGACTGAATTTACGTTATAATAGGCCAACGAAACCCTTCTTCGTGGACACATGGCGATTACATGAGTACTTTTTCCTATCACGTTGTACGGAGGTTTTCAAGGGGTACTTTTTCTATATATCGAAATTTCAAATACGTGTACTGACGATATGTGAAAATGCATCAACTAATCGAATCATTTGAGTCTAGCAAAAAAAAAGTCGTGGTTTGTTATTCGAAAGTACAAAAAAAAATGGTCGAAATCGGCTAATGTATTTTGTTCCGATTTTCAATTTGAAAAATATTTCCTTATAATCAAAAGAATATTCTGGCGAATTCTTTGTAAGTATAGTTTTTTTAGGCAAACAATTGTAAACGATGAAAAACAACATTTTTGCACAAATTATAATGTTTTGAAATTGTTCAAAAATAGGAGAAAGAAATTTTTCGTTGTTTTCACATTTGAATTCTTTCAGAAAGGTAAGATTCTTGATTTGAAAACGCTTTAAAAGGTACACATTTTTTTTGTACTGAAAAATACATGTTTCCTGGATTGAAGCTGAACCATTTTTAAACTCTTTTTGTAAAACTTTTATTCAAAATGTGCAATTAATTAGATTAAAAAACGTATTTCTATTACGTTTTAAACCAATCGTATCTAACACAACAATTTTTTCAATTTTTAATTCATTATTAACATTTTCTGAGTAAGAAAATATCTATCTATTATTCCTAAAAAAAAATCAAGCCGTTGTCGAGGAACTTTATGTTGTTTTTTATTTTGTTTAAGAACGCACTTTACATCCTTTTTAGATGAAAAACGCTGTATCTCAAATTCCGGTTAATATTCGACTCGGAATCAGCACATCATTTTCTGTAATATTTGGTCTTAAGATTTAGATTCTTTGCAATAAGAGAAACATCCCTGAAAAGTAAAGTATGAAACTGATAAGACTGAAAAAAGTAATACAACGTGATCCGGCAAGGCAGACAAATCCAAAATGGTCTTATATAAAATTAAATATCAGAAACTCTGGCAGTTTTATGCATGTTTTTAAGATGTTTCCTAGATTCTGATGCACTCCCCCTCCCCCCCTCTAATTTTAGTGATAAAAGAAAGAGATATATAGTATATACTAGAGGCACCAACTTTGAGAATTTAAAGCAAGGGCTTTTTGCATCAAATTCTTAATTGCTTTTCTTTAATAGAATTCTAATTTGTATTGCACTGTAACTTTCCTACAAATTTTTTTAATTCTCCATTCAGTTTTCCGAGCTTTATTTCTGTAATTTTAAGTAACTAGCAATTATACGCGCGCCACAGCGCGCAAGAAACATTCCATTGCCAATTAATAACAAGAAAAGATAAAACAAGATTGAAATAATCATTCGAGTTTCACGGTTTTATTTTTCCAACAAAACTGTTGTATATTTTCACAGAATAATGTAGGAAGAGACCTGGAAATGTGAACAACTATTTTCTACAAATTCAGTTTTTAATACCTTTCCAGAACTTTTACATTGTTGAGGATTTCAATTTAAAGTTATTATGAAGTAAAATAATCAAATCTCAAATCTGCATCAGTATTAAATTAGTAACTTTAAATGTTTTATTTCTTTGAATTCTTTTACGTGGAAGAGCCTCAATCATCTGAATTCATTAAATTCGTTGAATTCAAGGAATTCGTGGAATTTCCTTAATTCTAAGGATTCCAAAGACTTCAAAATAATGCAAAGAATTCAGAAGTATTAAAAGAATTCTGGTATTACAAAAAATTGAAAATATTTGAAGAACTCATAGAAATACCGATAAATAGCAGGAATTTAGGGATTCAAAAGCATTTAGAATATTCATGGATTCCAAGAAATTTTTATATATTCAGGAATTTATACTATTCAAGGAGTTTAGGAAATTCAGAATATTTAAGTATTTCGAAGAATTCACAAAACCCAGAGAATTCAAGATATTCGAAGATTTTAGGGAATCCGGAGAACTTTAGGGAATTCGGAGAATTTTAGAGATGTCAGAGCATTCAGAGAATTTTAGGAATTCACAGAATATAAAATAGGTAATCAAAGAATTTAAGGAATTTAGGGAAATCAAGAATTTATATTATTCAAGGAATTCAGATAATTTGAGTGATTTCTGAGGACTTAGGTTATTCAAGAAAGTCAGAGAATGGAAAGAACTTCAGAAATTAAGAAAATTCAAAGGATTCAGGTAATTCAGAATATTTAAAGATTTCAGGAAATTCAGAGAAATCAAGGATTTCAGAGAATTGAAGGAATACAAAGACTTCCAGAAATTTTGAAAATTCAAGGTATTCACGAAATTTTGAATATTCAAGGAATTTAAGGAATTTAAATAATTGAGAATATTCAAGAAATTCAAGAAATTCAGAATACGCAAGATATTTAAGGAATTAAGAGAATTCAAGGAATTCAGACAATACGTGGAATTCAAATAATTTCAAGGATTTAAAGGAATTCAACGAGTTTCAAGGATTTGAGGACATTAAAGGAATTCAATAAATTCATAAAGTTGAAGGAATTAAAATAGTATTTCTGAGCATTCAGGGAATTCCAGGAATTCACAAAATTCGGAATATTCAATGAATTCAGGGAATCCACAGAATTCAGAATATTTAATGATTTCAGAACATTTAGAGAAATCAAGGATTTCAGAGAATTGATGGAATTCAGAGATTGTCTGAATTTTGAAAAATTCAAGGAATTGAGACAATTTAGAATATTCAAGGAATTTAAGTTCGTGAGAATATTCAAATAATCTAGGGAATTCAGAATATTCAAGATGTTGAAGGAATTTAGAGTATTCAAAGAATTCAGAATATTCTTGGAATTCAAGAAATTCAGAGAATTTAAGGATTTCGCAGCATATAAGGAATTCAGGGAATTCAGAAAAATTAAAAATTTTAAGATATTTAAGAAATTCAGAGAATTACAGGAATTTTCGAACATTTACGTAATTCCAGATATTCCATAAATTTAGGGAATTCAGAATATTCAAGATATTTAGGGAATTTAGATAAATCAAAGAATTCCTAATATTGTTAAAATAAATAATTTAGATAATTTAGATAATTTCGAAGATTTCAGAGTTTAGAGGAATTCAATAAATTCATGAACTTGAAGAAATGAAAAAAGTTCAGAGAATTCAGAGAATTCTAAGAATATCATAAATTCAGAATATTCGAGGAATTCAGGGGATTTAGAGAATTCAAAGAATTTTAGGAATTCAGAAACTTCAAGGAATTCAGAGAATTCCGAATATTTAAGTAATTAAGGATATTAAAGGAATTCAGAGATTTTCAGGAATTCAGAAAATTCAGAATATTCAAAAAATGTAAGCGTTGCAGGGAATTCAGAGATTTTAGGGCACTTAGGAATTGATGGAATTTAGAGAATTCAAGGAATTCAGGGACTATGAAATGTAACTATTTTCAAACTATACAATTTGAAATGATTTCAAAATGAGACCAAACCGTTCTCAATGTTTCGATATAAGATTATTCTATTTTAAATGCTTTCAATTCAAAGTTGTTTACTTTTAAAAGAGTTGTGTTTGCAATATCTTAATGTTGAAAGTTTCGAGCTGATAGTTAATCTTAAGGTTTTTAAATGTACAGTTTTAAAGGTTGAAAAAAGGGACAATCATGCAACTTCTATAATATTTTTAATCATTTTTATTTTTGTATAATAAAAGGCTTTTTCTTTATTCCAAATAAAAAGACGAATTTAAATTATTGAAATAGGATTTCCTACACCGATATGGGAAACATTCTTAGAGATTCCAATCTTTTATTATTAATTATGTCGTAGCGAGTTTATCGTGAACGAAAAAACGTAACTGAACGCATTATCAAAATCGAAATCAAAATACTTCTTCATTTACTTCATTGCCTTATAAAGATAGCATATTATTATCTTTCATCATCACTCATATAATGATTATCGGCCAGTGATTCCATTCACTGATATAAACTCATTAAGACGTAAATCCGGATTCAATTTCCATGATTTGCTCAGTTGGTGCCCACTAAAATAAAATGCAGGTCACGTTCTTTTTAATTTTGGTAAGATTAAAATTACTCATAAATTATTTTAAATACTTATATGTTATGATCTTCTTTAAACATAAATTATTATTGACCAAATCTATTTCAAATCAGGCAGAAAATTAAACGATACTTATTTTTTCGATTTGCGAAAAAATACATTTCTACAAAGTTATACGTGTATGAATTTTATGCATTATTTTTCAAACAGAAAATTGTTATTTTGAAACCTCTGTAACATAGTGTGAATTTTATGCAGGCTAAAACAATTTTGTGGACAAGAGAATTTTCGTTTCATGAAATCAAATTTTCTTATTTTTCTCGCAAAAGACGGATAGGAAAAAAACTTCAGATGAAAGCTTGCACGAGCGAAAGGTATTTTTTGTAAAAGTTTTTTAAACGTCAAAACTTTCGCGCACCCACAAAATTTATTTGAGTAGATTTTAGAACAAAATTGAGATTTTTGAAAAATAAGGCACAACATTTAAATAAATACGCATAACTTCGTGCAAAATTTCTTTTGCACAAATTGGAAAAATACGTATTACCTAATTTCTTTTTGAAAAACAACATATATCGTCCCCGAGAGATTCTGCTGCTTCAAGTGCAGAACCTGCCTGATTTGAAATGGATTAGTTATATTATTTTATAAGTATAAATTGATTCTTTATAAATATGTATTTTTTTGATTGCCATGTAAACTCAACATTATATTCATAAGGTTAATTTGATAATGTTATCCAATACATGAATACATTATATTGTGAATTCAATGAAGAACAGATTATATTAAGAAAATTATTCAATCTTTCAAATTTTGATTAGAATTGATGAAATTTTATTCAAGCTGATTCTATACAAAGCATATTTATTTAACAAGTTAAATATGTGAAATTTGAACCCAATAAGGTTAAATACTGCCATAAATGTTATTTTATTTTTTTAAACTTGCTTAGAGGTTCCGCTAAACCATTTTGGGTCAAAAATGAATATTCGTAGTTTTAGATTTTTTTTAATACAAATTAAAAGCTTCTTTTAATATTCTTTTACCCTAATTTAAATAAAGCAAAACGAAATGTTTTCCAAGTATTATCGGTCTTAGTATACGAAAATTTTGTACTTTCATTATAATTAATGGTCATTATAATATACCTGAAAATAATGTAAACTAGCTAATGAGTGTCTATTTGGTGCAATTCTTTGCTTTATACATAAGTTTCGACAATTTTATATTACCTCTTTCATAAAATGTTGAATTGTTGAAAAAGGGCTTGAAATCAATGAAAATTTAAGGTGGTATTTTTTCACGAAAATGAAGAAGTTTAGGGTGTGGCGTTTAGAAAATTCAAAAATTCACATTTTCATTGGGCACTCTATTGCAGTCTTATATTGTTAGTTGTACAGTGCATGATAAATCTGTATTGAGTATAAATTCAATTTATTTAATTTTTGAATAAATATGATTGTGTAGAGTTCCCACGTGCAGAATTAGCAGTGAAGAATTTTGCCTTGTAGAGTTTAATTTTGCAGAATCGCTACGACCCCGTGAATTTCATGGAAGACATTATTACAACAATTTTCAAATATTATTGTTATATCAGGAACAGTATCTCAGATAATTTTCAGTGAAAATTTAAAAAAAAATGAAAAGCATAGGACTTAAATATGGAAAATATCCATTTTCTATTCTCCCTCACTCATTGTAATTTTGATCTCCATTTGGAGGTTTAAATAAAATGCATTGAAAAAACCTAGTATGAAGTAAAATATTGGAAACACAATCTTTTTATCTTTTTTCAGGCCTTCATTGGTACCTTTGCTGCAGGAAATGTCTATCCGGATTCCGGTTTAAACGGCATGTTGGGATTTGCAAAAAAAGGAGGTACCACGGGAGGTTTCTATGGACCCGTAGTTTATATTACCAATCTAAATGAACTACGTCACTACATTACTGACACAAATCCTCGTACTTTAGTAATAACTGAAAATATTTTTGCGCCTCAAAAAACTGTACTGATCCTGGGAGCTAACAAATCTGTAATCGGTTCTTGGAATGCTAATATTATTGACAACGTATATTTCTATTCATCCCCCAGGTCAGAAAATATCATCTTCCAAAATCTGTTTTTCAAACACGCTCTTGAAAATATCGAAAACGGTGAAACTCAGTTAATTTTAGTTTATGGTGAGCGATATTGGATAGACCATTGTACCTTTGATGGAGATATAGTGAACGAAAATGATTCAGGAAAACTGCTCAAAATCAGCGGAAGTATTGACTTCGTGACAATTAGCAATTCCAAATTTATGAACCATATGTACGGTTTGATACTCGGTTATCCAGACGATGATCCTTCCTTAATTGAACAGTACGATAACTATCCTCGAATGTCTATCCTGTTCAATTTTTTTGACAATATTCATGTACGTGCTCCAGGTTTGATGCGATTTGGAATGTACCACGTTTACAATAATTACATTAATAACTATCACTTAGGCTTTACGATTGGCTTTCAATCTAAGATTTATTCCGAATACAACTATTTTTCTGATTCTGGCGTAAACAATGCAGTACTTGACGATAAGGGTAATGGCTACTTTAAAGATATTGGAAGCGAAAATATGCCAAATCAGCAAAAATCGAAGACAACTTCATGGAATCCATCTTCCGACTATAGCTATGTTATCAAAGATACAGAATACAGTCGAGAATTTTGTAAAAAATTTTCAGGCTCACAAAACCAAGAACTAGTTTTTGGCGGTGGCTCATAGTAACTATAATTTGATAATTAGAATTAATCTTTCATTTTTTGATTGAAATGCGTGCATTGTTCAAAATGCTTCATATACAATTCATATCAATAAAATTTCATATTAAATTCACCAAACCATTGTATCCAGAATTTAATTTCGTATATCATATATTTAAATCAATATAGATGCATCTAAAAGCGAAGATGGTACTGTATATGTAACGCCATCTGAGAAAGGGGACCTACTAGGCAAAAAAATCGATTTTCGGATTTTGATGATTGAAAAAGAGTGTTTGAACGCGTGCGGGGGGGCAACTTGACGCCACAGCTCTTTTTCTTCTCTCACCACTTCCCCCCACTACTCGCCGCGTCCCATCGTGGAGCTCTACACTTCCCACAATTAGGTATTTCATGTTATGACGTCAATTGCAGGGAACCTAAGTGTCTTTTACAACTTGGACAAGAATAATTTTACGGGACTGAAAATTCCGAAAACTAAAATTCCGTACACTGTAAAATTCTCGAAATGGAAAACTCGCAAATAATAAAATTCTCAAATAATAACATTTCCGAATAGTTTATAATATTACCAAATTGGAAAATTCCCGACAGTTTATAATATTACCGAATTTGTGAATTCCCGAACAATAAAATTTCCTAATAATAAAGTTCCCGAATAATAAAATTTCCAAATAATAAAATTCTGAAATTGGAAAATTCCTGAATAAAAAAAATTCTGAAATTGGATAATTCCTAAATAAAAAAAATTCCTGATAGTTTACAATAATACCGAATTTGAGAATAACATTTCCGACAGAAATGTGCCGAATTATAAAATATCCGAAATAAAAAATTCCGAAATGTAAACAATTAATTTACAATAATAAATATTATTCATTTATTGAAAATACAGTAATAATATATTTCTATAAAAAAATTACTTTCAATGTTCGAAGTTCATAAAATTATTGTTTGAATTTAAAACAATAATTTAAAAAAATTTGGGAAAACTGAAAAACCCCGAAAAATAATTTTTGGATGAAAATTGTTTCCAGTTATTGTTATTTTTAATTCAATTATTTTAATTTTTAATTTAAACAATAATTTGAGAATCTTTAAATATCAAAAATGTTTTTTTTATAAAGATATTTGATTACTGTATTTTGAATAAATAAATGATATTTAAAAAGAAATTTCTTAATTGTTCAAATTCAGGAATTTTCTGTATCGGATATTTTATAATTCGGCAATTTTCTGCCAGGAGTCTTATTATTAGGGAATTTTCAAATTCGGTAATATTATAAGCTGTCGGGAATTTTATTATCAGGAAATTTTTCTATTCGGTAATATTAAAAAATGCCCGGGAATTTGATTATCCGGGAATTTCCCAATTCCGAATTTTATTTTTCGGGAATTTTATTACTCGGAAATTTTATTATTCTGAAATTTTATTCTCAGGCAATTTTCAAATTTGGGAATCTTATATTTCGGGAATTTTCAAGTTCGGTAATAATAGAAACTGTCGGGTACTTTCCAATTCGGGAACTTTATTATTCAGCAATTTTATTATACGGGAATTTTCAAATTCGGTACTGTTATAAAGTGTCCGGAAATTTTATTATCCAGGAATTTTATTATTCGGAAATTTTATTATTCGGGAATGATATTATTCAAAAAAATTTATGATCAGGGGATTTTACGATTCGGAAGTTTTACAGTGACGGGAATTTTATTTTTCGGTAATATTAGAAACTGTCGGGAATTTTCCAATTCCGAAATTTCATTATGCGAAAATTTTATTACTCGAAAATTGTATTATTAGAGAATTTTCCAATTCGAGAATTCTACATTGGCGGGAGATTTATTTTTCGGTAATATTATAAACTGTCGGGAATTTTCCAATTCATGAATCCTATTGGTCGGGAATTTTCAAATTCGATAATATTATAAGTTGTCGGTATGTTTCCAATTCGGAAATTTTATTATTCAAGAATATTTTTGTTCGGAAATTTTTCAATTCGGGAATTTCATTATTCGGGAATTTTATTATTCGAAAATGTTATTATCAGGAAATTTTCCAATTCGAGAATTTGACAGTGACGGGAATTTCATTTTTCGGTAATTTTCAAATTCGGTAATATTACAAACTATCGGTGATTTTCCATTTCGGGAATTTTATTATTCAGAAAATTTATTATTCGAGAATTTTATTATTCGGTAATTTTACAGTGTAGGATATATTATTTATCAGGATTATTCTTTACACACGGTCATGTTTTTCGCCACAAGTGTATTTGGATATTATTTTTCATTTCGAAAAAGCTTTTTAATTTAATCATACAATCATTACACATTTATTCACGAATTTTATAATTTAATCGAATGGTTCTTGAAAACTAAAGAATAATATCCAAATACACGTATGTTGAAAAATCATTTTCTTTTCTAGGTTTAAAAAAAAATGTAACGAAAGTTCTGCAGCACAGGACAATAGACTCTGAGACTTCTCCTCCGCCACTCCACTTTGAGCTCGAGATTTCTTCAATCGCTTGCCCTGTAAAATTTCACTTTTGCCTTGTAGGTCCCTTTTCTCGGATCGCGTCACATGTTTTGTCGACCACCTTTTTTCATGATCGTGTTAGCTGAAATTTCCCCTTCTTGTTTTCCCCACAACGTCAGCATCCTCAGTATTGAAAGGTGGAAATTGAAGGGCAATAGATAGGGATGGGAAGCGTGACGTTAAATATGCATGCCGAGTAAATCGGGCAACAATGGGGAGGCGGTACGACCCGCAACCCTCGCCGCTGATCGCGACCTGGGTGCAAAACACAACCCGCTAATGGTACCCCTGGCACTCTCGCCACCCGTGATAGCCACCCACATGACCTGCACCCGACCCGACCCAGCAAAATTACGCTCTTGACTATATATTCGACACCATCCAACTCAGATATTCGAAACTCGCTACAAGGGTAAGGGGAACGTCCATTAATTACGTAAGCATTATTTGTTAGATTTCGGATCCCCTCACGCCCCCCCGTGTTTCTAAGATTTATAAGATTTTCGTGAACCTTCTTTCCACTTCTTATGCAAGATTTTATTTTTGTTATTCAATTTATATCAACAACATAGCGCAGACCGGGGCGAGATGAGCAGACGGGGTCAAATGAGAAACTACATTTTCTCTCCAGATATGTGGCTTTTGTTACTGTTATTTTCAGAAATAAGAGATATAATGTTATTGTATTTTATGTGAATAAAAAAAACTAGCTGTGCATTTTATCTCGGGTGTTTACTCTTTGTTTGTACTTACAATTTTACGGTACTTATTCGATGAGCACTTAGCTTCCTCATTATGCATAAATATATTTACTTTCTCACAGAGAATTAAGGAGTCTTTTCTATTGTTTTATGAACTTTAAATTATGTTGATGAAAAAATTTTCTGGGAAAAACATATTTTTCAAATGATATAAGCAACCATAACTTACTTGCGCACTCTTCAATACAATATATTAATACTGTAGGTCAATCGATTCATTTCGAATCAAACAATATTTTCCGTTCTTGCATCATTTTTGAATTATTTCAATGAAAAAAGTTTAATATTCAAAAACCGAATTTTCAAATTTAATAAATTACCAGAACTTCCTAACTTTTCGAAAAAATGTATTAATATATCAGGTGAATCGATTAGTCTAGAATCAACGAATCTTTTTTGTTTGTGCATCAACCTTAAATTATGAAAATAAGAAAAGTTTTACTATAGAAATTGATTTTTCAATATAATACAACTGGCCATAAGTTTTTTACTCTTCATTAAAATGTAATAATGTTTACGTTCGATGGAATCGTCGCAGGGCAAGGAATAAAAATCCATAGTAATCTATAATAAAATCCATGCATGCGCACGCAGGCGCACATGCACAAACATCCGGGCAACTGCTTAGAACTTCGAATTAAACATTTTTTAATTAAGGAACGTTGAATGTAACGAATTTGAGCATTTTCAGGATTTTAACCATTACATTTTGCTTTCTCTATGAGTAAGCAAAATTGAATAAAGTAACTAAAGTCAAAATAAAAATTACTTGAATTTAAACCTACGTAACCTACTATATATTACATAGCATAACCTTTTATTGTTTAAATATTGTAAATATTCTTCGAAATCAAATAAGTTTTTCGAATGTAAATTTAGACGAAAAACACTGACATAACATAATCAAAAATTGTTTAGCATTATAAATCTTGTTTCAAGCCTAATGTTTTTTGTTCACAATCACCGATTTCCGATGAAGAATGTTAACATAACCCAAAATAGTTAAAAAGTTGTGAATCTTCTTTAAAATTCAAGTTTGTAAATTAGAAATACCAACTTACGATGAAAAACACTAAGATAAACGAAAATTGTTAACAAATTCAGAATCTTGTTCAAACTGTAATGATTGTTGTTTTAAAATACCAATTTCTGCTTTGAAACGCTAATATAACATAAAATTGTTAAGAGTAGTGCATCATCTTTCATTTATAATTTTTTTATTAAAAATATAAATTTCCGACGTAAACAATAACATATTCCAAAATTGTTTTAAAATTCTAAAACTTGTTTAAATTTTAAGGATTTTTGTTTAAAATTACGTATTTTTTGTTTAAAACGCTAACATAATGTATAATTGTTAAAAATGGAAAGCGATGATGATAATTTTTATTTTGTTTCTCAATTCGAATAAGATTTTCTATAATTTTTCTTGAAAAAAGGGACTATTAGTAGATTCATTTGTCAAATTTATGATACAAAACAAATTTTATTAATAATAAGCCAATCAGGTTTTCAATAACAATGATTGCTACATTTTTAATACATATCGACATACCACTTCTTTTTAGACTAGCATTATAAATCGTGCGCTACGCGAGCATATAGTTTTTCGATCTGAGGGTAAAAATAATTTTTATTACAAAATACAAATTTCGAATACGGATTTATTTTCCAGGTTTATTTGTGTATTTCTTTTTGAAGTTGTATAAACATTATTTTCCTAAGACTCTTGAGAAAATTCAAAAGATTTCTAAAAATTTCAGATATGTCAAGTCAAAATTTCAACAAAAAAGTTCATCTTCTAAATTTCCAACAACATAGTTGAACCTTCTACCAAAAAGGTTAATTTTCAACCAATTGTATGGAACTAAAAAATATTCAATATTTTCAAAAAAGGACGAAGTTTTTAATAAAATATTAAATTTTTAAGACCAGAATATGAATTTTCAATAAAAAAATTGATTTTCAACCAAAAATAAGATGAATTTTCAACAAAAAATGTAATAGGTGATATTTCAATCCAAAAATTTTTGTATTTCAAATAAAAAACAACCAAAAAGATTATTTTTGAACAAAAAAGATCATTTTCCAACCAAGATTTTTATTATATATAAAAATTAGTTGAATTTATAAAAAAACACCAATTTTACACAAAATAGTTGAATCCTCAACCGAAAAAGGATTTAATTGGAAACGAAACAGTTGCATTCTCAATAAAAAGGATCACAATCTTACCATAAAAGATGAGCTTTCAAAGCAAAAAGACGAATTTTGAACCCAACAAAATTTGCAGTCAAGAAAGAACAAACATTTCAGGCAAATGAGAATTTGAAGCGAAAAATAATTTTTAACACAAAATAAAACTTTATAATAACCATTTATTTTTCAATTTTCTAGGTTTATTTGATTTATGTTTATTAAAATAACTCTTTGCTAGGGTTCTCGAGAAAATTTTAAACATTGTTTTGAAAACATAAAATCTTTTAATTCCTACATATGTTTTAATCTAACTCAAATTATTCCCAAAATTGTGTTTAAATCTTCTGGATTCGTTTTTCACCAGCTAAACCATTTTTTCAGTTTCAAATTGTTTTAGAATATTTGTATATATTTTCTTCAAATGAATTTTTCAAAATAAAGAATCACTTTAAATCTTCCCTGGAATTTAAAGAATTTGTGTTATATTGAAACCTATTAACATTTTTAAAAATCTTGGAAATTTTATTTCAAAATCTTCAAAAATCTAAATTTTGTTTAAAGTTTTCGAACATCGTTTCAAATTTTGAATCCATTAAAAATTTTTTTCTTCAAACTGCTGAATATGTTTTAAAATTATTGGAATTTTTGCAACATTTAAAAAATTGTCTTAAAATCCTCCAGATGCTTTTTTCCAACTTTTAAAATTCTGCAGAATTTTTTCAAATCTTTTGATATATCCTACTTACAGACATTTCGTGAAATAAAAAATAATTTTAAATTTCCCCAGAAGTCTCAAGAAAATGTTTTCATTCAATTGTAACCTTTTTAAAATACCTAAAAAGTTGGGAAACTTAAAAAACCTACATTTTGTTTGAAATTTGTTAAAATCTGTTGAGGTTCAAAATGATTTTTATATCTTTGCAAAGCTTACAGATATCTCTCAAACTTATTTGAATTTTTTATAAAAGTTTTTAATTTTGCAAAACTGAAAAATTTTGCTTCAAAATTTTCTTCATTTTTTTCCTAAATTTTATACTTATTATACTTTGGAATGTAACAATGTTTGTAAAGAGTTTCAAATTTTTAATTATTTTTCTATCAATATTATAAAATTATAGTGTAGTACCAGAATTTTGAGAATAATATAATTACCAAATATTAACCAACTTTTTTCTTCATTTTATCATTTGAATTATCAATAATGTTCTAAAACATTCGGAAATAAATGTAATCATCAAATAAAATTACTTATTTAGAAATTTTGATTTACTAAATTGATGTTGCAGAACATTTTAAATCTTTATTACAGATAAAAACAGGTAATATTGAAGTTTTAATCAAAATTGTGATCAGGGACGGAATGAGCTTGGTTTATCGGGCGAGATGAGACTGCTGATTGTTGAAATTGTCCTGCTTGTCATATCCTCTTCATAGAGCTAGCAGAAAAGTTTTTGTTTGCAAGGTTTGAGTCGTTTCAAAGTTTTTCTTCGCAAAGTTTGAGTCATTTCAAATGCAAATTTTGAAAATAGGTAAATATTTAAAGGAGAGTTGCAATGTTGAGAACTTATGAAAGAAAAACTGATATTCCTGGTTAGAAAACTCTACGGGCGCTATCGTTAAATCTCTTTTACAAAGGAATTCGGGTATCAAAGCAGCTGCAATTGGTTTTGTTTATAAAGTGTATTTTCCGAGTTGTTTTTTTAGCATATTCAAGATAGAATTTTTATCTATATTGACACTGACAGCTTGCAGAAGGTTTCCTAAAATTTAGATTTAAAATCATTTCATTAAATTTTGTTGAAAATACCCATTTTTGTGCAGTGGAAAATTATGTTTTTTTAGTCGTTAATTTGATAAAAATCAGTTCATAAATTATTTTCAACAAATTGTAGAAATATGTTATAAACGGAAAATTTGAAATAAATGTTAATTTAATCAGTTATTAGGTTTTAATAAAGACATTTATTAAGAAATATATCCTAATGATTCTGATTTGTTTAGTTGAAATTAGAAAAATATATATATATAAGAAGTTTGATTGAATTGTCCCTTAATCACATTTATACATTTTACAGAGCATTAATAGGTACGAAAAATCATATTGCTCATTCGTTGAAACAGTGTATTCTAAACAATGTTTATTCTCAGCAAACCTTAAATAATCTATTATGTGTACAAAAACACAAAAAACAATTTTCTATTAACAAACAATAATAAATTGTGAAGCTCTAATTTTTATCGCAATCACTGTTTCAGGATCACATGTTTTTTCATGAAAATTATACATGGCAGTTCACAGAATGTATAAAATCACTTACATTAAAAAAAAACTACTATAATTTTTTAATTGTCAACAAGGTTTCAAGGGATTTCAAAAGATTTCAAAGGTTTTTAGAAATTTAAAAGGATTTCAACATATTTCAAAGAATTGTAAAATTGTTACTGTATTTAACGAGATTTAAGTAAATGATGTTATTTCTGAGGCGTTTTTATCGTTTTTCTAAATATTAGACCAGTAATTGATACTATGTCAGATTTGAGATAAAAAATTAACCCAGATTTTTCCAAACCTTTTAATCGATTTTAAAAGATTTCAAGTGAGCAGTTCAATGGAGAGAATTTCAATTTTTCATGGGATTTTACCAGATTTTAAGGGATTTCAAAGAGTTAATTCAGTTCCAAACAGAGTTGCCGGGATTTAAAGATATACGATAGGATTTTTAGATGGATTTTGAAAATAATTAATGGGATTTCAAAGGATTTTAAACGATTTTAAGATGTAAAATAGTATTTTCAAGAATTTTGAAGGATATCAGGGTATTTTAATATGATCGCGAAGATTTGAAGGGGTTTGAAAGGATATTATGAGATTTTAAAATATTTTCAAAGATTTCAAATGATTTTAAGATACTTTGAGAGATACTAAAGTATGTTTACAAATTTTAAAGGATTTTCTAAGACTTCAGAAGATTTATCCTGATTTTAAAGAATATTCCGAACATTATCAAGGATTTTAAGAGATTTCAAGGAATTTTTAATGTCTTTCAAAAGATTTTAATGGGTTTTGAAATACTTTAAACGATTTTATGATATGCCATGGTATTTTCACGAATTTGGAAGAATGTTAGGGATTCTAATGGGATGGCGAAGATTTGAAGAGATTTGAAGGGATTTCATAAGATTTAAATATATTTTGAAATATTTCAAAGGATTATAAGAGATTTCAAGGCGTTTTGACGATTGCACGGGATTTCGAAGAATTTTGAGGGATTTGAAAAGATTCCAAAGTATATCCACGGATGTTGAAAGATGTCGTGAGATATCAAAAGAATAACCTCAATTTCAAAGGATTTCCGAATATTTTCGAGGATTTCCAGGAATTTTAATATCTTTCAAAAGATTTGATGGGTCTTAAAATATTTTTAGGTATTTCAAGAAATTCAAAAAGTATTCCACGGATTCTGAAGGTTACAATGAATGGTAAAGGGATTTTAAAGATTTCAAGGGATCACGTAATATTTTGAAATCTTTCACAGAATTTTAAGGATTTTGAATCAAATTCAAAAGATTTTTTGGAGTATTCAATTAGCCATTATTTTTCTAATAATGAAAAAAGGAAACCTGCGTAAGAAATCCTTTGGGTTCCCCATCCTCCCACCCTTAAGAAAGGATTGATAAGATTTTCCGGATCATATCCCCCCGAAAAAGCCTTACGTAATCAATAGACGCTCTCTAATCTTTTTTTTTCAATTTTTATGTTTATCCCTTTATATTTCCCATAAAAAAATTCGTTTTTCAACAAATTATTCAGAATCGTTAATATTAGGTGTATCAAGTAGACACTGAATATTTCTCTTTACAATTAGCCATAGAAACGAATCAAATATTACTTTTTTGATTTTACCACCATAAGTTTGTTTTGTAGGTTCCAAAAAAACCCCAGAAGTGAAAATTTGGGGTTTGCGAGTTTTTGACGCTGATTATACTTTTTTGCGATTTCTTTTGCGGACTGTCTATGGTTATGGAATTTTCCGTAACTCTAACTCCCTTTTCGGCTCGTCCAGGGATAACGTTACGGAAAATTATGTAACCATGGACAGTGTCTTTCTTTTAATAAAAATTATTTCTAATATGTAAGCCATTATATTTTACTAATAATGTCTACATAAATTTTTCTAACAATATAATATTATTATAACAAGATTCTCTTAGAATAATGCTAGGCAGGTGCGGCTTTTTCTGAAAATTTCCACTGTTTTGTAATGGCAGCAATATCGTTTATTGGTTTAATTCAACACTTCTCAATGAAAAAATGTTTATAAAACAATGTTCTGAGCAATTGTCCGAATATATGCGTATGGCTGTCAGGCTTTTTTGTGAAGACGATAACCTCAATTAATACTCTTTTGCTAATGCGCTATCTCACAGTATAGATAAAAGCAAACTATGGAATAATAAAAAAACAGGTATCAGGAGTGGGTCTTTAAGTAACCTGTAAAAATTGTATTTTTTATTACAGCACGAAGTTTATTGCGAAGCATAGAATGAAAATTTGAAACTGCACACTCCTACTGTCAGCTCCCCTCCCGTTTCCTTGAAGAAAAGAAGTTGTCATAATAATGTAAATATATGATTAAATCAAAAAGGTTTCAAACATTTGAATAATTTCCACAAATTCGACTATAAAAGTAGAGGCGAATGGATAATATTCAAGCTTTTATTTTAGAAAATTAATATTCACATTAAAAAAAGATTGCTCAAAAAATAATTCTCTTAGATGTGCGTTTATTATTTGTTCATAACTGAAAAGCTAATGAAAGGTTTAAAATTTCAGAAAAAGCCGTAACCTTCGAGCTTTACTTCGCGAGGAGATATTGATAAACAACAATTAATTATTTGAACATATATACTCTATTAACTTTTATTCATTATTGCCTCATTCTAACTAAAAGTTTCTTAAAAATTGGTAAATTTCAGAAAAAACCACAACTTTCTAGCATTACTGTAGAAGGCAATGGTTATAAACAAAATCATGAATTATTCAAACAATCATGCTCGTGAACCTTGATTAGGTATTACCTCATTTTAAGCGAAAAGTTAAAAAAAGTTGGTAAATTCAGAAAAATCCGCAAGTTTCTAGCATTACTCTAAGAGAAGATAGTTTTAAACAAAAATAAACTTTTTCAAAAAATGATTTTTCACCTTTTATTCATGATTTCTTCACTCTTACTGAAATGTTACAAAAATTTTGGAATTTCCACAAAAAATCGTAACTTTCTAGCATTATTCTAAAGCAAAATTATTGAAAATGATAATAAATCTTTAGACAATTATTTTTCATTACTTGAATTAATTGTTGCCACGCTCTGACTGAAAAGTTAAGAAATTCGCCAGAAATTGCGATTTTCTAACTCTATTCTAAGAGAAAATTTCTTTAGATAATTTTAAATTGTTTAAACCATGTATTTAAACATCCAAGTATGAGTAGAAAGTACAATTTTATGTATTAGATTTTTTTTACTAATGTGCGCCGCAACAAAAATAACTAACAGCGAAAAATGGGTGAAATTCAAAAAGTCATTTTTGATTCTTCTATGGCTAATTTTGAAGAGAAATGTCGATTTTCAATTCAATACACGTAATAATATATGTATATAAAATAAAATACGTCTTTATTTCTTTGTGGATTCGAACAAAGTATGAAAAATCAAGAGAGAAAATGTGGTCTACCCTAGTATAATGTATAATGATGCTTATAAGTGGATCCTCTTAACGGTGCCAATCGAGATTCAAGGGAAACGTTGATATGAAGATTTCCAGGATCCGGATACAATGACTCGAGAAGGGAAAGAAAGCTCGGGGCTAAGAGAGAATCCCACTTGAATCCTTGCAGATCCCCTCTATTGTCCTACCTGCATTCACATCAGTCCTCTGGGAAATATATACGTGTATTTATGTAGATCCCATAAACAAGTTCTGCATGGATGGAGATGATCTTAATAGGGTCTTCATACTCATACCCACGAGTTTTTGTAAAAGGCTTTCTTTATTAAATAGAATAGAAAAAGTGGATTCAGTGCAAGAAGTAAGTTTTTTTGTTCTCTGTTACAGAAGAAAAGGTTTTGTAGGAGGAAGCTACTTGGAAATCAAGGGACTGTCATGTAATTTATTTGCAGATATGAGATATCAATGATGAAGATACATGAATATGTTTTTTGTGGTTGATTCTGAACCATTCTATTCAGACTATTACATGTTCCAAATATCAGAAGAAATAATTTATATAACAAAATTTCTAAAAATTCGTAATTTCAAAACATCCTGCAAGCAATATTTAAACAAAACATAGTTATCTTTCAATAAGATCGAAGTGAAATCTTTCTTATGAATCATTGTGTGCACCAAAATAAGAACACAAAAAAACTCACAAATCAAGAGTATATTTTCAACTTCCTCCTTTCCGGCTAGAAAATTAGAAGAGCAAATTATCAAGGAATCGAGAACACCTTCAAACCATAAATAAAAAATATTACTGCCTTTTAAAGTTTATTGAGAATGCTAGAGTATCATCGAATCATATTTTGGTTTCTGTTGACGTAATAGCCATGTTCCCAAACATTAATTTCAAACATTTTGCCTCTAATGAGACGTAAAGGAGGTACTTATAAATCTAATTTTGATTTGTGAGCTTTCTGTGTTCTGATTCAGGTGCATGAAATTTTTCATAACAAAGTAGATTTGATTTCAATCTTAAAATAATATATTTTTGGTACAAAGCTCTGCAGATCGCAAAGTTTGGGATGAATTTTTAAATTTGGTGTCTGGGAAAAAAGTTAAAAAATTAAATCTTTAGCTAATTGCACTTGATTTTCAAAAGTTCTTTCAATCCTTCTTTCAAAGATAGATGTGTCACGAATATTTCAAACTTATTGAATTTTGTGCTATTGCAAGATTTTTCAAAGTAAATTGTTATATTTACAAATTGAAAGTCTCTAAGGATCCTAAGCTGTATCTCCTAAAAAATTGAACATTCACAACTAAAGAAAGCGGTCAAAATGTAACAGTGTCAAAAATTATGCCTGTAAAGTTCAACAATGACTAACAAATTAAAGCATTTACAATTTAACTTAGTAAAATTTTGAGTTTTCGCAATTGGATAATTAAGAATTGACTTATTCTCATTTTGATATTTTCAAAACAAAGTAGTTTTTAATTTGAAGCTTCAGATATGGAATGTTTTTTGTTCCTTTCAATATAAAACATCCTGTGACTGAAAGAATAAAAAATCAATCAATTGCGCAAACTTTTTAATTAGTCTCTAGAAATATGTTAACATTATTCGTAAATTTGAAAACTTAAAAATCATTTGATTTTTAAAGCCGCTTGGTCTATCTTCACCGAAATTAGGTGAGCGTAGACCAAATGTTTTCATTTTGCATATAAACTTTTTATACCAATTTTAATCGTAATACTTTGTCAGTGTGAAGTATGTCAAATTTTAAGTTATACAATGTTACATTTGAAAAAATCCATTATTGTAAAATTACAATTGGAAGCATTTTTGGATTTAAGAATCAAAATTTGGAATTAATGAATGATGAATTTTGACTTATATTATACAAGTATTCTGAAACACAGTAAGGTAATAAAGTTAACTTATTCTGGTTGAAAGCATAAGGTTTATTTATAATGTGACTTTCACCTAATTTTACTTAAAAATGTCCTTTTTTAGTCACTTATTTCTTTTCAAACTTTAACTATAGTTCCACTCTAATTTGTTTCAATTCCATTCAGTGTGTCAATGGAACTTGGATCTGTTCTATCCTTCTAATCTAACTTCTCACCAATTTCAATTTACTCCTGTCCTTCTCTGCTAACCTTGCTCGTTTCCCACTTCAGTTTAAACATTCGAGTTTACTTCAATCCATTCCAGCTTTCCTTAAGCTTATTCTCTTTAAACAATACATTAACCTTTTTTGAAACTTACTTTATCACATGGAAAAACTTTTTTGTTACAAGTACGTAATATATCTAAGGGAACTGACATTTTCTCTGGTTAAGCAAAAATAAGACTCATTAAAATTAGTTCATTTGAAAGTATTCCTTCTTATTTAGTAATGTATATATTTTGTCAATACAAATTCATTAAAGGTATATGGGATTATAATTAGGATATTATGGATATTTATGTGGCGTCACATGCTCGGTTATTATAATCGTAAACGGATGGGTGTAATTTATTATTCTCGCTTGCACCACACATAGATCGAAGCTTCGCACGCCTCAGCAGTAAATAACCAATTTTAATTAAATATGCTGCAAACAGATACATAGGTCATTCATTTCTCCATATGCGTTTTTGAAATAACATATATTTGATTAACTTTCCTCAACAAATTAGAAACTAATCATTTAGGCAAAGCAACCAAATGTGAATCGGGTTTTGGAAAGAATGTGTGAAAAATACAATTATAATCAAAAATGAATTTCTTGTATAGAAAATGTTTGGTTGGTGCTTTGGAAAGCAGAATGAAAATTGTTGAATTTCAAAAAGAATATTTATCAGTTTGAGAACATTTTTGATCCAGGAATTATATTAATACATATTTGGACACATAGTCAAAAATGAGAATCAGTCTGAGAAAAGGTTGAAACCTAGCATATCACAAAAAAGAGGATATTCGAAAACAAATTTCAGCATAATTAAAATTTTTGTTACTAATTATATCATTGGTGATCCGGTATTCGATCCGGGCCCTAATTTTTATCACTTCGTGTTTTGCAATGAAAATTCACGAAAAAGATAACATAATGCAATTTCAATGACAATTTATTACCTAATTGTAAATAAAAAAAAAATCTGCCTACTGCGCGAGTACATTCTCGTCTTGCGCGGCTCGTTTCGCTCGCAAGTTTGTGCGCGCCCGGGGCGTGCGACTGTTGGTTATCGCGCTTCATGGTCGTTAATATATTTATCTCGCGCTTCGCGCTTGGTCATTGTATTTCCCTTACATTTGTGTATAGAACTTTTAAAATGAAACGTCAAAACCTCGACATCTGTAATTTGATTATTGTGAATTCTCTTTTGTTGAAGCTCCTTCGGCTTTAACGAACAAATTCTCATAACGCATCTCGTGCTTCGCACTCAATTTTGTCCTCGGCCTGGGATTGCTTATTCAGATATTGCAAAATGAAGTACAAAATTTATCATGATTGCGTTAATATTTCTTCCTTATATTGCATGAAATATTATTCTAAGCTACCCTGGAAAATTTATCATTTCAATAATATAATATAAATGCTTTCCACATCAAAGAAACCAATCTTGGCAGTCATCTCATCGATTTTATTGAAACCCAGTGTTGTTGTGTAACTTTATGGGTTATGTCTTTTGGCCTAAGGATTTTAAAAAATGTTGGAAATTCTGGGCTCGACGCCATTTTGAAATTTGAGGTCGACTTTTTTTTAAATTGTAATATTTCCGACAATTTTCTTCGGATTTCAATAAAGATCATGAGAATTTTGTAAAACAAGATGCTGTTTTATATAAAAAATGGATAAAAAAAATTTCAAAATTTTCATTAAAAAAAACTCAACAAAATTTTTTGATTTGATTTTTGACGAATTTCGCTATTTCTAATTTTTAATTTTTCCTCAGAATAATATTCCTTTTTCTTCTATCTTTCATTCAAAAAACAAACTTGATGGACACTCATCTAGTTCCTGAGTTACGAATATTTAAAGAGAGGCATTCCAGTCGAATGCTTGTACCGCGCAGCAGCTAGGCGGGTAGTGCAGACATTATCAATGCACCGTTGAAACGCTGCAGTATCAAGCATTCCTGTTTACTCAATTATTTTTCTCTCTCACTTAGAATATTTTCGCTTGGAAGCAGATTTTTGTATCTGAAATATTTTTGATGTTGTGTCAGGAGTAGCAGAATATATTTTGCAACGGATTTGATGGTTATTGATCGGTATGAAGGAATGAAATCCTCTCGTACCATCAATTGTTAAAATTGTATTTTTTCAACTGAAAATTCATGTATTTTGTTGGAAATTCGGTTGTTTTTTTGTTTGTTGAAAATTCGTCTCTTTCGCATAAAAGTTCAACTATTTGGTTAAAAATTAATTTTTTTCATCGAAAATGGAACTATATTATTGAAAATTTATTTGTATTGGTTGAAAATTAACTTTTGTTTTTAAAATTGATCTTTTCGGATTTCAAACTCGACAGTTTTCTAAAATCTTCAACTTTTTTTCTTGAGAACCCAACTCTTTGGTTGAAAATTCAACTATTTCATTAGTAGAAAATTCCTATTTTTTGGCAAAACTCGACTGGTTTTCATTCAAAATTATAATATTTGTTTATTTAAAATATCAACTATTATATTTTTCGTTGAGAATTCATATTTTTCGTTTGAAAACTCTACTTAGTTGGAGGTTGAACTACTTTTTGAAAAATGTATTTTTTTTATGAACATTCATCTGTTTGGTTGAATATTCTTTTTTTTTTAAATTCATCACTTTTCGTAGAAATTAAATCATTTTGGTTCAAAACGGAACTGCTTGACTAAAAATGAATCTGCGTTGGTTTGAGAATTCAACTACATACTTTGTTGAAATTTTATCGTTTTTGGTTGAATTCACCTGTTTTTGATTTAAAATTAAAATATTTCCTCTTTTTATTGAAGAGTCATCTCTTTGGTTAAAATTGTATTTTTTCAACTGAAAATTCATGTATTTTGTTGGAAATTCGGTTGTTTTTTTGTTTGTTGAAAATTCATTTTTCTTTGTAGAAAAGATCTATGTTCTTAGTTGAAAATTTAACTTTTTGGTTCAATATTCAACTATTTTGTTGAAAATTTGTCTCCTTTGCTAGATATTGCCACTATTTGGTTAACATGATTGAAAATTCATTTTTCTTGAAAACTAAATTCTATTTTTTTAAATGCATGCCTTTTGGAAGAAAAAATTCTATGGTTGAAAATTGAACTATTTTGTTGAAAATATGTATCTCTAAATAAACAAGAGATCTGATTTTGAACTAAGCTTATTGATTCAATAGAATTTTTTTCTCAGTGTATGAATAGTTTCGAGCTTCACCCAGTTTGATAAAATATTTTATCGACGCATTAAAGAATCCATTGCCAAAATGTCAATCCATTTCTTTATTCTTTTCTTATAGAAAAGCACAATTGTTTTCCTGGTAGAGGAATTTAGAATCACAGGAAATGGTTCCTACGTCAGAAAATCAACGTGATTCGACATAATTCGCGTTTTGCACGAGCTGGGACATCAGGACGCTGATTCCGGAAATAAACGAGCTGTTTTTCAAATGTACCCCGGAGACCGATCCAGACCGGAGTCATAAATTTCCGGAGTTGACGTTCGCCAATTGGAACCCTGGAAGGGTGCATTCAACACCAACAGATTCGATTCCACGTGCTATTTAAATATGAGTCTAAATGGGAATCCCCAATTTTACTAAGAAAATATACATTTATCATCAAAGTTTTATTGCAGAGATCACAGTCTGTCCCCTGTTTTACCTAATACCCTTTTTCCCCTTAAATTTGATAACATCCCCTCAAACGCCTAAGATCTTGAATTTTTGACACAATGTCCCCTTTTTTTACAAGGAGTCGCTTCATTGCTTAAGAATCTTAAACATAAATTCAAGACATTGCAAAACAAGATGCTTTAAAAGAGATTCTATTTGATGATAATAATTTTAAATACTTCCAAGAATATTAATTTTCTACCAAGAGGACGAATTTTCAACTAAAATTATGAATCTTCATTCAACGCAAATTTTTATTAACGAAGTAGGTAAACTTTTAACCAATTAGTTGAATTTTCAACCAAAAAAGATGAATTTTCAACAAAAAATGTAATATTTTATATTTTACCCAAAAAAGATGTTAATTTTTAATAAAAAACAGTTGAATTCATCCAAAGAAATACGACTTTTCAACAAAATAGTTTAGTTTTCAACCAAATTGTTTAATTATCAAGCCAAAAAGAAACGACTTTCCTAAGTAGCAATTAAATTTGCAATTGAGAGGTTTAAATTTTCAATAAAGAAGTTTTTTTTATCAAAGAAGGAATTTTCTACCAAAATAGTTGCATTTTAAACCCCAAAAAAAACGAATTCTCATCAAAATAGTTAGATTTTCAACCAAAGAGATAAATTTTCAACTAAAATTATGAGACTTCATACAAAAAAAATTAATTTTTGAACCAAAAAGATGAATTTTCTAAAAGACTGTTCAATTATTGCGGAAAATTATTAAATTTGTAACAAACTGATCAGATTTTCAACCACGCAATGAAATTTGAAAAAAAAATAGGATTCTCATAGAAAAATGCAACAGTTGTTAGTTTAACCAAACCGAATTTTTAATAGAGTAGATAATTTTCAACTTAATAGTGGAATTTTCTACCAAAAAAGACGAATTCTTAAGAAATTGGTTACATTTTCAACCAAAGAGATAAATTTTCGACTAAAATGATAAATCTTCAAACGAAGAAAATAAATGTTTAA
This sequence comes from Andricus grossulariae, assembly GCA_011634705.1. Lineage (NCBI taxonomy): Eukaryota > Metazoa > Arthropoda > Insecta > Hymenoptera > Cynipidae > Andricus > Andricus grossulariae. The sequence continues at coordinate 52,043,361 of JAABKJ010000755.1, read as the reverse complement.
ACCGAAAAGACGAATTTTCTACAAAAAAAAGTTTAATATCAACCGAAAAGGATGATTGTTTAACGAAATTATGGATTTTTCGACAAAATAATCAAATTTTCAACCGATTCATTCAAGTTATAACCCAAAAAGATGAATTATCATCGAAAACTGTGACAATTGATAATTTACCCAAAAATATGTTAATTTTAAATAAAAGATTGTTGAATCAATTAAAAGGGAAGAATTTTCAAAAGTTAATTCAATTCTCAACCGATGAGAGAAATTTTCTAAAAAAAAGAGTTGAATTTCGAACCAATAAATATATATTAATTTTCAATAAAGAAGTTAATTTTCAACTCAATAGTGGAATTTTTGACCAAAATAGTGAATTTTTTGCTCAAGAAGACGATTTCTTAACAAAATAGTTACATTTTCAACCAAAGAGATACATTTTTATTCAAAATAATAAATCTTTGAAAAAAAAAACATTTTTAAACCAAAAAGAAGAATTCACTACAAAAAAAGTAAAATTTCAACAGAAAAGCAATAATTTTTAATAAAATTGTTAATTTTTCCACAAAATAATTACATTTTAAACCAATAGTTGATATTTGAACAAGAGAATATTCTGATTTGAAATAAAAAACAGTTGAATTTATGGAAAAAAAAACAATTTTCAACAAAGTAGTTGACTCTCCAGTTAAGAAAGAATAAAAATGTTAACAAAATTGTTGAAATATAAGGACAAAAGGAGGGGTTTCCTACGAAAACATTGAATTTTCAACCTGAAAATATAAATTTTCTTCAAAAAAGTTAGTTTTCAACCAAATAGTTGAATTTTCTACGAAAATAGTTGCATTTTCAAGCAAAAAGAATGAATTTTTAATAAAATTGTTGATTTCTCAACAAAATAATTAAACTTTTCACCAAATAATTAAATTTTTCACCAAATAATTGAATTCTTAACCACAAATATAATAGTAGACTTTTCGACGAAAAAGAGTGAACTTTTCAAAATTGATTATTTATCTAATTTTCAATCTTTGATCTTCTTGAATCTTTGTCTGATGAATTTTTATCAGTATTGAACTTTCGTTCAATATTCGCGAGATACCCATATTATATAAAAAGTTTTTAATAATAAATGAAATCCCCTTTCAATCCCCTTCTTTTGAAACATAGCTCCTTCTTTACCTTAAATTAGACTACGAAACCGCTGTGAATCCTGTTATTGGAAAATTATTAAATCTAAAATAGATTACCAAGGAAAGATTCTTTCAAAATTTAAAGAATTTTACAACATATCTTAGGTCAGGTTTTTAAGTTTTTCAGTATTTTTTTTAGTAAATAATGATTTATCGTACTGAGGAGGTAAATTTACTTTACAAAGAAAAAAATTACGTTATGTGAGATCATTTTCTTGAATAGCTCAAGTTTTCAGGAATCAAAGTATGTGAAATTTTTAGTTAACTTTTGAATCACATTTTCACATTTCTATACCTTCAAACTTTGTTTTTTTTTCTGCAAAGAGACATTCAGAAATTTGTTTAAGTCTATCATTTCTGACCTAAGAAAAATCACAAAAGAAAGTACTTTTCTTTCATCTAACAATAGACTATTTTATGATATGCTAATCGGAAAACCGAGCCAAAGTTTTCTCTCTCAATTATGTTAAACCGATTTCGCTCTTTCTGCATTTCCGAACATCCCACTTAAAACTTTAATCGTCTCTCGACACCATTCTTCTCTTTTTCTGTTGCGGTAATGAATTCAAGAATTTTAATATCCACACAGAAAGGAGGAGAGAGAAAAAGTTTTCAGCCCTTCATTATATGTGCAATGTCCGTAATTTTCGGTTCATAAAGCTCAACTCTTGTGAACCTTCATCCTAAATTTCATTGCGAGCCTTCAGCACTGCATTTGTCGCGGAAAGGTCGTTTCATCTTTTATATTATATACCAGCACGTAACAAAGGCGGCAGTAATTTCAATTTCAATATCGGGGTTACCTTCAACGATAAACCATCTGGGATCGAAAAGCCGATACCGCAGTATCGAACCATGTTTACAGGGTATTGTAAAATTTATATGAGGAAGCCTAGCTCTAGCCTAGAATTTCATCTTTCTTCGTGAGCTCCTGTACACGGTCTTAACTGCAATGCAGCTACTATACCTATTACACTTTACGGTCATTCGCTGGAAAAACAATATACATTTAAGTCTCACTTAAAATGAATAAAAAGTAGAATAAACTTTGTTTACAACATGAAACTTGAGGATTAAGCGAGCAAAACATGATAAATCCATCCAAGGTGATTCCACAATACTCAGACAACACTGTAAAAACTGTAGTTCCATTTTAATTGAGCATCATTTTTTTAGAGACCTGTTATAATACCAAATCGTCTTGTTTTGAAGCCATTGTTTGTACTATTCTACTTTAATAACTTCAGATTAAAAAGTGGTACGTACTAGCGAACTTAAATAATGCACAGGGAGTATTGTTTTAAGGAGGTATGGTCGCGCATACTATCTGCAAAAAGTTAGTCCTAAGTTTATGTCGGAAAATAATACTGTTTGAGTGATATAAGTTTAATTAACCCTAAAATGTATAATATGTAGCTTATTTACGTCTAAGAAAGTCAAAAATTCGATAATTATGCCGGTATGATGTTTGCAAATGAAAAAGTGACATTTGTTGAAAATGACAGATCGATTAGTAGTAAGGTGAATTTATGAAAGAGAAAGATTGTCATAAAAGATTGAAGGATGTTGCGAATAATTCAAAATTCTCAAACTTTGCATACCTCTCATTCTCAAACTAAGAGGACAAAAATTCTGATTTTTTTTTTCAAATCTTCATGAAACCCCCTTCTAACATATATTAGTTTTTGAAAAAAAAACGGTAAGAATGGTTTACGAGTTAGAGTCAGAAACGTAAAATTTGCCTATGCTTGGTATAGGCTTTACGAGCATAAGAGTTCAACATTGATCTTAATTATCTCAGCTCAAGAGAGGACAATATTTTTTAAATTTCGCAAACGTTTAGATAAAATTCCAAAGAACCTATAGTCAAAGTTTAAACAAATCCGCGAGAAAAGTGTGTTCGTGATCTTGCCTCCTTAATTGCTTGGAACTTCATGCTTAAAAGAAACAGAGAACATTTGAAACAGAACAAATTTGATTCTCACTTTGTGTCCTGTTCTGATCCAAAAAAGTTGAACTAAAACGTCATTCAGTGGCAGCAAAATAAAGTGGCATTAGAATAGAGCCACCCGAGACTATATTATTGAAGGACTGTTTCAATACCAAAAACTAGCCTTGAAATGATACTTTTTTACAGTGAAATTCTGTATCTCAAAAACACCAGAGATAGAAGAAAAATTCAAATAGGAGCAGAAAAAGGAAACTATCTAACTGGTTATCCATTAAACCGGGGATGATAACATTTAGTACGTTTCCTGATAATAAGTTTGAACAAATTTTGCCAATTTATCGAATGAAAAACCGTAAAACAGCAAAAGAAAAACCATCTTCTTCCCTTTCTCAAAGAATTCTTAATCCATCTCTTTTGTTTAAAAATGGTACTATTTAATTGAAAATGTAATTATTTCGTTGAAATGCAACTATTTTCTTCAGAAGTCATCTTTTTTTTGGTTGAGGAATAATTTTGTTACCTAAAAATTTAGTTAACTAGTTAATTAGTTAAAAATTCAACTATTTGTTGAAAATTTTTGTATTGTATTGAAAATTCGTCTTTTTGGTAGAAAATTAATCGTCTTGTTTGAAAAGATAACCTTTTTGGTTGAAAATTCAACTGTTTGGTTATAAATTATTCTGTTTTGATTGCAAATTCAACTATTTTGTGGAAAATTGGTCTTTTTTGGTTGAATTTAACTATTTTCTATTTCAAATTAAAATATTTTTTGGTTGAAATATCAATTATTACGTGTTTCGATGAGAGTTCTTTTTTTTATGGTAGAAAAATTAACGACTTGGTTTGAAGTTAAACTAATTTTTGAAGAATGCATTTTTTTTAAAGATTCATAATTTTAGTTGAAAATTCATATTTCCGGGCAGGAAATTCAACTGTTTGTGGAAAATTTTGAAATTTTCTCTTGAAAATTCTACAATTTCGTACAAATCTAAACTAGTTGGTTGAAAAGTCATATTTTTGGTTGCAGATTCAATTATATGTTTAAAAATTAAACTATTTTTTTTTCAAAAACTTCCGTTCTTCAAACAATCATATTTTTGTGTTGAAAATACAACATTTTTCTAGATAATTCGTCTTTTTTGCTCCAAAATTCCAAAATTTTCTTGAAAATTTATGTATTTTGTTGAAAATTCGTCTTTTTGCGTAGAAAACTAATCGTCTTGGTTGAAAAGATAACCTTTTTGGTTAAACACGCAACTGTTTATTTTTTTTAAAAGAAAAATTAACGACTTGGTTTGAAGTCAAAGTAATTTTTAAAGAATGCATTTTTTTTAAAAGATTCATAATTTTTGTTGAAAATTCATATTTTCGGGCAGAAAATTCAACTGCTTGGTGGAAAATTCGAATTTTTGGTCTCAAAATTCTACAATTTCGTACAAATCTAAACTAGTTGGTTGAAAAGTGATATTTTTGGTTGAAGATTCAACTATATGTTTAAAAATTAAACTATATTTTTGTCAAAAATTCCCGTTTTTCAAACAATCATATTTTTGTGTTGAAAATGCAACATTTTTCTAGATAATGCGTCTTTTTGTCTAAAAAATTCAAAAATTTTCTTGAAAATTTATGTATTTCGTTAAAAATTCGTCTTTTTTGGTAGAATATTAATCCTCTTTGTTGAAAATGGAATCTTTTTGGTTAAACATGCAACTGTTTGGTTATAAATTAATCTGTTTTGGTTGCGGATTGAACTATTTTGTTGAAAATTTTTCTTTTTTGGTTGAAATATCAACTATTACATGTTTCCTCGAGAGTTCATATTTTTTGGTTGAAAAATCAAATACTTTGTTCAAAGGTGAACTAATCTTTTTTTAATTAAAATTTGGCTTGAAAGTTCAACAATTTGATAAAAATCTAAAATATTTGATTGAAAATTTATGTTTTTGGTTAAAGGTGCAACTATTTGTTTAGAAATTAAACTATATTTATGAAAAATGTCCTGTTTTCAAAAAATAATATTTTTGCTTTGAAAATTCAACTTTTTTGTTGAAAATTCGCTTTTTGTTGTTGTTTCAAATTATTTTTTTTTATCTGAAAATTTAGCTATTCCATTTTTGGTTGGGAATTTATTCTTAACGAGTAGAACAATGAAATATTTGCAAATTCATGTATATTGTTGAAAAATGGTCTCTTTTGTAAGAAAATTAATCTTGTTTGTTGAAAATTAATTTTTTTGTTTGAGTATTCAACTTTCATGGTTGAAAATGAAATTTCTGTTGAAAATTCAACTGTCTTCGAAAAAAATTCATCTTGTTGGTTTGACAATGTAACTATTTAGTGGAAAGCTAATTTTGTTGTTGTTAAAAATTCATCTCATTTGCTCGAAAGTCTGTTGTGGTCAAAAATTCTTCCATTTTATTGAAAATGCAATAAAATTCAATATGGTACCGCCAAACGGGGTAAGTTCGGATATATGGGGTAAATTCTGACATTCCTAAATTGATAGTTTGAATGACTTAAGGTGGGTGATTTTAACCAGAATCTAGAACCAGTTAAGGCTTGAACTGATTCCGGATTCTTAAAAATGTTTTAAATAATTTATCCTATCAAGTTAGCGAATTTAGGGGTGTCTCAAGTTACTCCGCATGTCCAGTCACCCAGTTTGTCGGTATTTACATTAATTTTATTGTAAAGAATTTATTTCCCTTTTCGCATGAAAAATTCACCCTTTTTCCCCTGTTTTGAGAGGATTTTTGGTTTTTCTACTTTTTGGTGTGGGGGGGAGGGGGTCTAATGATCAGCGCAACTAATTCTAAACGGCAACATTTTTTTAACTATATTTGGAACATGAATTATTTTTGGAACAGGAAATAAGATACAGTCTAGAGAATTAAAGTAATAAAAAAAAATGGAAGCACCCAGAATTGATGAACAAAGAAATATTTAAGAATTTTTAACTGAAGAGGATAAATTGGTAAGTATAAGTAGGGTATACCGGGCCAGGACCGACTTCCGGGGCAAAAGCGGCTTTGCAAATAACATTGCTAATCCTTGATTATTTTGATTCTTCTACTCAAATACTTGAAAATTTATGTTGTAACAGAAAAATTATGCAGAAAACCGTTTTGGCAACTAAAGAATGGAAGATTCGCTGTGAGGAATATAACGCTTGAAACATTAATTTAAATACTTAGAGCATGAAAATATGATCTTCTAGTAGATAAAACATTATATTATGCAAAAATTATAAAAAGTAAACATAATTCAAGTCCAAAATATATTATTTTTAGAAAATTGCTGAGGCCTCTTCATCGGGATAAGAGCAACCAAGGAAATACTTCACAAATGCTTGGATGATAACTATACTATAAATTGGGTCGATAATACAATAAAACGGGTAGGAATCCATACCAAAACTATTACTATTTTCAATAAAAATACTATTTAATTTTTACGTCCTAAGATATTTCTATTTCATATAAAACCCCATCATCAGTCTTATCTCCACTCTGCGAAACACAGCTTGTTAGAAATAATTAAATTAGTGAATCATTGAACGCATATGGAAATATAACATACAGTAATATGGGACTCAAAATACAAAAAAAAAGGACGGATTGATTGTACCTATTATTAGTTTTTCATAGAGTAATGCATGTTAACCCGTCGGTCTTGCCCCGGTTTTCCCTACTAGGAAACTCTTACCAGATGGTTTTTTATAATTCATAGAGAATCGTTTCCAGACTCATCGATATCAGGGCTTTATGAAAATTCTAGTGAATCCTCATCCTCACTCTAGAGAGAGAAATTTTGGATTCTAAACCTGCAGGTGTTAATCCACAACCACTCTCTTTGCCAGCCAAGCTCGCAAGGTGTGCACTGGCTTCCCATACAAATTGTTGTCTCAAGCAAGTGCTGCACAATAAATTCCCATTACCACCATCTAAAATTCATCGCGCCCCAGGAGAACGGCTTGAACTCCAGCCATGCATAATAATAAGCGTAACAACTTTTAAGAACCTTGCTCTTTTACTCTAACTTTTAAGTACATCAAGAAAATATGTAAAATAATTATTTCTCTTTCCGAAATATCAAATATATATAATGTCGTACCCCTTCCAAAAAGGTTTTGGAAATTTGAAAAAATTGAAGGGGAAGCTTTTACTTCGTAAAGTGAATTGTGATAGGGATAATAAGAAGCTGAGTCATATTTTATTTTTGAAGGAAGGTTGCAGCAAAAAATATGAGCTTTGATTTCCCAAAGGTATACTTCGTACCATTCTGAATCTTCATCAACATTATTTTATAAAGGAAACAATGTGTATTTGTGTGAAGATTTTGAAAGATTGGATGATCTGGAGAGGGATAAAAAGTTTCTAGCAGATGCCAAAATTAATCGCTCCAAAGGGAAAAAAATTTCTTCAGTTTGCGCAACGATGTTAAACGTCGAAATAAGGAAAATTCGGTTATTGCTCTACATTATAAGGTCGAAAATGTTTTTTTATGATCCGAATACATAGAAAAACTTGTATAATGCATCAATGTATATGTCTGTGCAGTACAAACAAATTAAAAGATTATTTTATGTTCTCGCATTATTGTTAAAGTAATGAGTACTGGTGAAAATACGAAAAGCAGCATGTTACTTGTTCGTTTGATGCAAAATAATTTGTTTCTTATTTTGAATAAACTAACAATGTTTCCTAATACTACCATACTTATGCTTACACAGTTTAGACCGCAGAAAAAATATCTTTTGCTCACAAATTGTTGTTAAACTTGTGAGAAAGAAAAAAAAATTATAGTTTACTCTGTTTTTCAGTATCCTTCTTGTAATTTTCTCAATATTTCACCTTTACAAGAATACGTTTCGATTCTGTAAACAGGCACTTTGTAGCCAAGGGTGGTTCTTATTTATACTTGGTGGAGTTTAAAACAAAAATTTTCTTCTTTTATCCCCCAGTTTTGTTCGAATGCCCAAAAAAATCTCAAAATTTGAGCGAATTCGGATAATATTTACGCGTTGCGCAAAGACCATGTAGTTTTCCATTGATTTAATCTGGGAATAAGTCAGCCTTTTGTAAATCTAATATTCAGACACAATAATATGTTAAAAATAATTCGGCATTTCAGCATGTTGTTTAGAATTCGTCAAGTAATAAAAAGCAATCATGAATTTTAAGGGCGAATGACTTTTAAAATGACAAATTTGAATTTTACGTAATATTGCGGTTTATTATTACTTTTTAAACGTTTTTTTTTCATAAATAATCACAAATCGGTAATTAAGGAATACACAGTCATCTTTAAACTAATTTTCGATTGTGTAACAAATTTTAATTTGTTTAAACATTGTTTTTTCGGGTAAGTCGTGAAATAAACGTATTTTATTTCTCTAGAAGGAGAAACATTTGATCTCACTAAACTTTCGACAGATTTTAATATTTTTAACTGATAACTTCTTTTCTAAGAATACTCTCAAATAGTTAGACAAATACAAATTATTGAGAAAAATGTATTTTGTTTGATTATAATATAATATAAATATAATTGTAAAACTATTTAAACAAATTAGGTTGTTGTTATAGTTCATTTGATAAATCATAACGTCTAGAAAATACGTTCGTTTCGCGACTTTCCTGACATAAATAAATCTTGAAACGAATTCATATTGTTCAAACAATTTAAAATGAGTTACCAGATGATTGATTATTCTTAAATTACCGATTAATGATTATTTATAAAAAGAAACTTTCAAAACGCGTTGATAAACCGCAATATTACGTAAACTTCAAATTTCTCACTTATAGGATTTTATTTTGGGACCCATAACAGTGGCTTAAAGTCATCCACCTTAGAAACTCATGATAGAGTCTCATTCTCTAATGAATTCTGAACAATATACTAAAATACCAATTTATTTGTAACATATTATCACATTTAAATATTAGATTTAACAAAATCTGACTTTCTCTATGTTAAATCAATGCGAAATTCCATGGCCTTTGCACGACTCCTAAATAATAACCAATTTCGTACCAATTTTAGGATTGTTTTTACATTCGAAAAAATAGGGGGGTGGGGGTCGAGAGCAAAGAAATTCGAAAAGTAGAAAATAAGGGCCACCCTAATGTAGACGTAGCTCTAGGAAACACCTATAGGTGATTTAAAACAAGAAAACAAATTCTTTTGCTTCAAACGAACAAAAAATATGATACTTTTCGTACTTTCTGTCAATACTTATTACTTAAACACTAATGCGAGAACATAAGATAATTTAGTATTGGGTTTATACTGCACAAGTACACATGAGGTGAATTTATTTTTTAATCTTAGAAAAATGTGTGTAATCAATTTTGATGTTAAATTCTAAGTTTTGCATAATTATAATGATTGAATTTAGTTTAATTTCTCATTAAGAATGAAATTTCGATTGTAGAATCCAAAATAACGATTCTTCAATTCAAAATAGAAGTGCCCAATGTTAAACGCTTTGAATTAGAAATTATACAATTCCACACTTTCTCATGCATTTGTCCAATTTTCAAAATTTTAGTCTCAAATATTTCAATTTCGAAAGTAGCTTCGAATGAAAAATTTTTCAATTATAAACGTTCTCAATTTTCAACGCTTTCATTTAGAAATTATACAAATCTAATTCCTTTTTATTTCGTTTGTGATTTTTTTCTCTCCAAAAATTAACCTAATCTAAAATTATCTAATTGGAAACTCTTACAATTGGAAATTATCAATTATTAATTTATTTTTTCGAAAATTTTTAAATCTAAATATTTCAAATTTTCTCAAAAATGAATTTTTAAATTGTTAAAATTTTTAGTGTTAGGAAATAAAAATTCAGAGACGTGAACTTGCACCTTGCGCGTGCGTTTTCTACTGCTATTATGTAAACTACACATAAAATAACGAAGGAAAATTCTCTAGAAATTATATATTATATTTTTTAAATTCATTTTTTATTATTTAGCTTCAAATGGTACTTTTTCGAATATATTGTCTTTTCTTATCAACTCTCAATGTAATGAAATTGCTACGAGGATTTCGCTAGACGAGTTAAGTGGACCAAATGAACCGAGATGAAATCTGTAAAGTCGATAGAAATACGTGTTTTCCACTTCTTACACCCTTATAACCGATCCAAACGTATTAAGTGAAACGCAAATGCTAGGAGGCTTTAGAACGAATAAATAAATAGAAATTCAGACTGTTTATTCGAGTTTAAAAAAAATTAATGAAAGCTCATATTTTGTTTTTATGAATTTATTTTTCAATCATGGTTTTATAAATGCATTGATGCATTTATAAATATTTAATTACCTTTTTTATATAATACAATATACACAAGCAAATATTCTTTAATTACATTTTTTGATTCATGAAATATGTTCTACCCTTGTTTTTATGATAAATCAAATTTTTACTCCATCTTTACAACATTCAATTAGTCAAATCATGCTTTCACTACTATTAATTGTTGCAGATGAAAAATATATTGACATCGATATATGTCATGCGTCTATTATTTGATAAGTAAATATTAACAAACCGGACACATGAAATGCTGTGAGTAAATGTCACAGACATTACTCATATAATTTTCAGTGAGGTCATCCGTTAATTTATGTCCAGTCATTACTAGCATATAATTTACATGTTGATAGACTCCTGCTTTAAAGAAATATTTAAGAAATTGGATTAGCCAATAATCTTTAATTTTGTATTAAATGTTATTTTAAGTTCCTGGCCGGTACAGTTTTAATCAATTTTTTGAAAATTGTACAGGATGTTGAAAATTTTATGATTTTCTCAAACAGGTTATTCAACATATTTTCAAAAAATAACTTAAAAATGAAAGTGTATTGGCCTACAACGTTTAGTTTAGTATAAAAAAGAAGGTTCCAGTTGCTGAACATCTTGCGATAAATTTAGCCGTTTAATAACTCTAAAATATGCAATCCGCTTTTTGTTTGTTATTAATGGTGATTGAATTTCGTAGTTCCCTCAGGGAAATGCCAAAATGCCGAAAAATCGTTCTGAGAAAACTGGAAGAGCATATTAAACAAAATTTCGAATACGATTCCACCGAAACTAAATTATCCATTTTTCTATACACTGGCTGCTAAAGATATCTATATCGAAATGTTAATTATGGCATAAAGAAAATAATTAGACTGCCAGATTTGTCTGTCCTTAAACCCATTGAAGAGAACCAGATTGAATTATAATGTTACTGTATGTAATTGTAATTTTCCTAAACTTCTTCTATCCAAGCGAGAAAGCATAGTGGCAGATATTACCAATCAACAAATCTCAGGTTATTTAACAAAAAAATATATTAATATTTTCAACTTATCCTTGAGTAACCTTTTTCAGAGATCGTTAAAAAGTCGATATTTTCCTATAAGTTAATAGAGGTATTTTTCAACAAAAATCGCTACAAATCTGGTAGATTTCGACATTTTCTTTACTAGAAGACATTTTTTTCTCGAAACTCATATTAATGTACTAGAATGCCCAACTTTAAAATGTTCCAGTTACTTTATTTTCTACGACTGTCCAAAACTTATCCTGAAATTGCTCTCTCAGATAAAGCGGAGAAACCTTCTGTCGAGAAACGATGCAGCTACTACTTTTCTGTAATTGGTCGAGGAATATCACGCAAGTGCAACTTGACCACTCGATTGGACAATCTGACCAAGAGTTTAGTAGAATCTGATCCAAAAATTGAAAAGCAAGTGATTTTGTCGCTGCTGAAAAAAAGATGGGCAGAGAAGATGGAAAGAATGTGATACTGCTACTGATTTAACTTTGTGGTGGTCAGTCTCTTCAGGTCAGTATCGGAAAAAAAGTTTCTGGAAATTCATTGAGACACCCATTTCTTTCTGCAGAAGGCTTTTAAAAAATTCAAACTAGCTTCCATCTGAGCCAGAAAAAGTTAATTGAAATCGCTCCAGCTATTCGTGTGGCTACGAGGAATTCTGAAATTGTTGAACCTCATTTAAAGAAAAAGTTATCGACCAAAAGCCATTGCGTCGATGAATATTTCTATTTTAGGAAGCTTGACTTTGTCCCTGTCAAACTGATGAGGTCTCTGAAGCAGCCCAAGCAATTGCTTATTGCATTGATGTTCAGGACTTTCTCGAACACGTCAAAAAAAAGAAAATTATCTGAACGTCACTTGAAGTTAAAATTGACAGTGGAATCAAAAGTATGAGCAACGAGTTTCCGCAAAGCGTTTCAAGGATTCTGGCGTTAACAAATTGTTCATACTCGCATTGGCACAGAACACTTAGGAAAATTACGAGAATGTGTTGCAGCTGTGGTCATTAATATAAGTCAATTTCTAAGGTACTATTGCATCAGATTCAAAACTCTCAAACATCATGTGCGTATTCAGTCTCATAGCAGCTCTTATCCGTTATACAAAGGAAGAACTTTAAAATCCTGGAATATGCAGAACGTTAGGTAATACAATTCATAATTATGTGAGTTGGCGCAAAACAGGATCTGTGAAAATCACAGGCAGAAAACTATAATAATAGTATCTATTCTCCACTTTTCACTGCTCGTGAAGAAAAAACGTTTCTTCGGATGATCCCCCCACCTGAACTTCATCTGATGCTGGGTGTTGTAAATACTTTATTTATGAATTTGTTAGCTGAACTCGAAGATGATATGTTACTCGATGGGCAGAGTTATGCAACGCATGTTTCAGTGATCATCTTGATCCTTGTTTTAAAGAAAAAATCCAGAGTTTGAAGAAGACTTATTTTCGCTGTCACTCCCAAACTAGATGCAGTTTTCTTTCACGTACTGGACTTCTGTGAGGAAAGTCAAAAAGGTTTAGGATTCTCCAGCTAACAGACGATACAGTATGTTCAATCCGATTTCAAAGTAGCCTGGACAAAATATAAAGTCCCTAAGAATCATCCGGCCTTCGCGATTAGGGTACAATGTGCATTGTGCCCTCACTCATTTCAAATGTCCATCATATTTGCATAAACTTTTATGCTTTTAGTTCTCTAGAGCAGTGATTATTTTTAAATTTATTTTATAATAACTCATGATCTATCGGATTTCAAATTACTGGTAATTTCTTCTACTTTCGATAATATTGAGAATATGCTTTTGTAAACTTAATAGGTTCCACAGAACGGATGAAAACTTCGGAATGGGATTTTTCAGCCACTTTGAAAAAAAATCCGGTTATTTTGAGAGATCATAACTCGGCATCTATTGTAGATAGAAGATTCTTTCATTTGATCTCTTCCTCTATTGTCGTTTTTCTGTTGGACATTTTGCTCTAAAATGCAATAAGAAGGGTTAATCTATGCAAACATGATTTTTTGAACTTTTTTAACAAATATTTTCGGGACGCGTAGTAGACATTTCTAGAAAATTTGAATTTTGCGTCAGTACCACTGAATAAACCGTTTTCGCAAAAAACGCGCTCTACCTAGTTAGTATGAAAGAAATATAATTTACAATTAATAATTAAGTTCATTAAATTCTGATGAACTGGTACAGTGAGAAAAATGGACCCTGCAACCAAAATAAAAGATTCATAATTTTCCAATAGTGATTTTTTTTAAATTAACTTTTTCATAGAGAACATATTATATACCTTTCTGAACAAGTTTCTGGTCTGAAGTTTTTTGTTGTTCAATATTCGCGACTCTCTATGAGCTTAAGGAATGATTTATACAATGTCTCAGATAACATCATAAAGAATATGTTCTATTAATTTCATCCAAATATCCCAAGAATTAACTGAATTATGATAAAATTATGGTATAATCCCGCCCTCAATAATTTTCAAAACTTTTTTAGAATATCTTCATTGACTGAATTAGAAAAATTCTTTCTTTGAAACATGCATTCTTCTTCTCCAGAGAGACTAAATTAGCCATTAGTCTGAGAAATGAAGAGCTTCCGGAGAATTCCTCCCTTGTTTGAAGCGGAGGTAAATGCCATTTGGAGATCATGATCCTTTCCGAGGAGACTGGCGATTGGTAAATTCCTGAGCTTTGCCCCTGCACATTGCAAATCGCACAACCTCTCTTCAGATAGTCTGACCCAACCTTGACACTGAGAAAGGCAGCTTGTTTGCCAGCGGGGGTTGGCCGAGGTTGTCCGCTGTCTGCGTGCTGGTGGTACGAAGGAAGGTAACGGGCTGGTGAGGTTAAATAAGGGGGATGAAGAGGGCCGAAGGGAAAACTGTTGGGTGAGGATGGGGCGATCAATACTGCAGACCCAGTAGCCGGCTTCATTCAACAGCACCATTCCGCTCGTCCTTTCCCGCGTCTCCATCCCATCCGTACACCTTTAGCTTACAACGTTATACTATTCCAGTGACGTAGATCGAGTAGCTTCCAGTACGCGTACTAATCTTGCCAGGTTTCCACGTACCAACTGGCAACTTTGCATCCAAATGATGCAATCAATTCGCCGTCCCCTTGACATTCGCCTCTGGACTTTTGGAACTGTATCAGAAAAAAAATCTGGTCGAGACTCAAGAGTCAGCTTCTTACTGTTTTTATTGGCATCTATTTTGCAGACAAAGAATTTCGGTGCTTTTCTACCTTTTTTTATCGGAATAGGTATTTGTGATACAAGTGCGCAAAATAGCCGATTGACGACGAGTGCGTATTGCATTGGACTCATGCGAGTAACTATTGCCTGTGCGCACGTGTCTCATTTTTTTTTTGCAACAAGCATTCCGTGAAAATTATTTAGCGGTTTTTTACACTTGTTCACCAAATTTCCGATCTGTATGGTGGTTTTCAGCCAAATTTGCATACCATTTTTTTAAAGATAGTTGCCTTGCGAAAAATCAGTTATCTGAAAAAGTAGGTTTTCTGTAATTTTAAGTATCAAAATAATATTATTGATAATGTCATATCACATAAGAAACCTTATTTTTAATGAAAAATGTTCCAAACTTACATAAAATATTGTATTTAACAATGTTTTTTGCAATTGAATTGCTTCCCACTATCGCTTTTTACCAATTTTTTAAAAATAGGCGCATTTTAATAAATGATGTCGTATTTCTTTGAAGAAAACATTCCCTACAACTCTACTGTTTCCTATTTTGAAAGTAAATTTTTTTATAGTTGAAATCATTAGAACAATATTTCAAAAGCAAACACTTTCAAAAAGATAGTCTATATTTAAAAATAATGTACTTATCTTTAAAATTAAAAACAGCAGAGTTGTACAAAGGATTTTCCCCGAAAAAAAGTAAGCCATGACTGATAATATCATTCTATTCTTAAAATGATAGACAAATTTTTTCCAGAGACATGATTCTTGGCGTGACAATTACATTAAAGAATTTTTAGGAATATTTTTATTTTTCCGGTGTAAAAAGTCTTTACTTTCGAGGTGGGTGTTGCAAAAATATATTTTACTTCTTTTTATATATTTGGTTTCAGACTATACTGTCTCAAGTGAAAAAATCCCTTTTGAAACTCATTAGGATTCCGAATAAGGTCCAACCAAAAAGCTGGGCATGAGGCAAATCAGTAACAAGAGTACCAACCTTTTTTACAATTGTTTACAAATCCAAATATAGGGGAAATAGTATTTTATAATTTACATTTTATTTTTTTTTTATTCGTTTAAAAGTTCTGATAGGACTTATATCCTTGAAATAGGAATATGGTACTAAAAAAGTTAAGAATATGTCCTGCTGAAGAAGAACTTTTATGGTACAAAACTGCTAGAAAAGCATAGAGAACTGACCCACTTCATTTTTTTACATTCTCATTATAATGAGAAGGTATTAGTTTTATGTGAAAATTAAACTATTTTTATGTCCTCGCCTGTCGCTGTCGTCGGAACACGTTTTAGGTATCACAAAGATCATTTTTGACCAACGATTCTGGTTTTGACCATCTAAAAAATACTAAAAAATCAAAAATTCCATTTCGCTGTCAAACTATACGCATGATACGAAAAAGACATGAATAGACAAAAGTTGTTCTCCCAAAAAAGATCTACAGATTTTTTCAAAATTATTTTTGTTGGGATGCTTAGTTTTTGTTTTAATCGGATGACATAACATTAAAATTTAAAAAATTAATTATATGGAAACACGACTTAAGATAAAATAACTTGTAAAGTAACAAAATTGTTCGTCTATATTATATCTATAAATTTGCTTTGAACCATTTTATGATGGGACGCTTGGCTTATGTTTTAATCGTGAAAAATAGCATTATTTAATAAGTTTACACACATTGTTAACATTGCAGGTTTTTTATTTGAGCCATAGTCAACCAGTGCTGAGCGTAAAAAAATACTGAGATCCCTGGGAAAAAATTTCATAGATATTCCAATTTTATGCCGAAAATCGTGTTGAGGGGGAGTGAAAGGAATTGAGGAAATAGAGAGCAAAGAAGTGGTCAAAAACTAAGAAAATTGCGAAAATTTTCATTTTTAGACTACTTTGCTAAGAGCTTTTCTTTTAGTCCGATTTTGTCGGGAACGGCTCAATTGAACCTCTTGGCATATTCATTTTCAATAAAAAATAAACTTTGTAATGCTATATTCTTCGACTTTCGAAAACTGTAGCTATTGGCCCATAGAATTACCATATAAAATAAAATTTTTTATGTTATCATGTGGTTTTTTTCTTATCATTTGTTAGAAACTAAGAAAAATTTGTTTTTTTAGACCATTATGCTGGAAGCTTTTCTTTTAGTCTAATTTTCTTCGAGGATAGCTCAAATTAAATCTGTCAACTATTAGATGTTGGATGAAAAACAAAATTTACTTTCTTATATTCGTCTTTTCTGGAAAAGAATGGTTGAAAAATAAAAAAAATGAGAGAATTTGGTTTTTTAATCTATTATGCTGAAAGCTTTTCAATTAGTCCGATTTTTTTCGGATCAGCTCAAATTGAAGTTCTTGGTATACAGAATTGCCATAAAGAATGAAATTTTCTATGTTATCATGTTTTTTCGTTACCTGCAGTAAAACTAGGAAAAAATATTATAACTCTGCAACAGATATGTTCGTCTAAAACTGATTTTTCAACAGTACTCATAGGACAGTCCTGCCGTGAAAAAATTTTTTTCTGACAAAGGTACCAGAACTGTACCATTTTATTATTAAAACAGGATGGAAATGTATAGATCTGGTGAAAACAGGAATAGAATATAAAAGTAACAAAATAGTCATATTTCAGAAGTATAAGCATAAATCCCATGAGCACCTTAAAAAAAATAATATGATGAAATCTTTATATTTCTTTGCGCATTCATATTTTTAAACAATATGAAATGCAACATTGAAATTTCGAAATATATTTTAGTAATTTCCATATATTTTCGCTAACTGCTGCTCAACTTCGGCGATCGAACAAGGAGCCTCAAACAATTCCATGTATATCCAAGTGGATAACGATTTTTTCAGAAATTTTTGTTGTAATTGAGATCAGATCTCTTCAAATATGCGTAATTTAAAAATTATTAATTTCCCATACATTTATTATTTATTTTTATCTCAATTAACTAGTTGTGCATACAAATTGAAATGTTTTCAAACTAGCAGAATTTAGATATCAACGTATGTAAATTGAAAGAAACGGAAAATAAAACACAAATGACTGACGTACATCAATACTAATGAACTCAAATAGTCTTATGTCTGGGCAAGAGTATAATATTGGATCAGGCACAATGTAGTATATCTTTACAATTGCTTATGCTTGCTTCAATCAATGTTATTGATCTATACTATGTACAAAAATAAACTTTATACACTACATTACTAACTATGAAAAAACGACCTTTTGACAAATATTTACTTCTAGAAACTAAAAAAAGGCCGTGTGCACGATTGAATGGAGCTTTCATTTTTTTCGCCGAAAAAAAAAATCTGAAAACTTCCGGTTCATAAGAAATGTAAGGTTATCTAAATTATATATTCATAATAATAATAATGATAATAAATGGAACAAAGGTGTGCAGGGTGTCCAGCACTTTGATATGCAAAATCTAATGTATAGATTTTTGAAGATTTTGAAAATAAAAAGGTTTTTCAAAGAATTTTAAAAGGTTGCAGAATAATAAAAAAATCTTAGAATTCTTACCAAAATTCAAACTGATTTTTTATTTAAAAAAATGCATTTCAAGTGGAAATTCACGATGATTTCAAAACATTATTATTTATTTCGTGAAAATTCGAAAAAGAGTTGAAAATTTTTTTGAAAACTTCAAAAAAGGCACACATTTTTGAATATTGTAAAATAAAAGTTTTGTAGCTTTTTAAGGATTTTGAAAGGTTTTACGATAATAAAAAAAAGTTTCTTAAAATTGATAGGAAAATGAAAACGGATTTTTTATTTTGAAAAACAAAATTTTAGAAGAGTATTTAAGAAGGTTTTCAAATATTTTCAAAATTGTCAAAATAGAATCTGAAAGATTTGAAAGCAATTTTTTCAATTTTTTAGGATTTTATAAAAAATTCTGAAAAAATTTGAATAATTTTAAAAGATATTAAGAAGGCTTGAATCTTTTGGCGATGGTTAAAAAATATTTGAAATTCAAAAAGTTTTCAGAAAATGTGTAGCAAAATCTTAATTTTGCAAGATATCGAAAAAAGTTCCGAAGCTTTTTAAGAAGTTTGAAGGGCTTCAAGAAAACAACAAAACTTTTCTTAAGGTTCCTGGGAAAATGTTTTTAATTTTTGACTTTGAATAATTAATTTTCGAAG
Source organism: Andricus grossulariae (assembly GCA_011634705.1). Taxonomy (NCBI): domain Eukaryota; kingdom Metazoa; phylum Arthropoda; class Insecta; order Hymenoptera; family Cynipidae; genus Andricus; species Andricus grossulariae. The sequence goes on along the minus strand of JAABKJ010000755.1, from coordinate 52,024,482 downwards.
AGAATTTAAAAAATTTTCTTAACATTTCAAAATATTTCTACAAATATCGAAAAAAATCTGGAAGATTTAAGGGCAATTTTTTTCATTTTGAAAGATTTTTCAAAATTTGAAGAATAATTTGAGTCAGTTTAAAAAATATTTCTTTTCTAAAATTCTAAAGGTCCTAAATATCTTTTGAACAGAATCAGTTTTTCCCTAAAATTTTGCAAAATGCTGTAAGATAAAATATATATACTTTTTCGACATATCTGAAGTCTTTAAAAAATCTTTTTGAATGTTCTCAAGAATCTTAGGAAAATTATAATTCTATAAGTTAAAAAAAGATCATATACACTTGAAAAAAATATCTATTTGAAATGTTCATTCTTTCAAATTATAATTTGGGTAAAACTTTGTTTCTTTCTCGACTGCAAAAGCTTTTTGTTTAAAAATTTAAGTAATTTGTTGAAAATTCGTCTTTTTGGTTAAAACTGCATCAAGTTAAAAAGTAATCTGTTTTGGTCGATGATTCAACTAATCTGATGAAATTTTTTTTATTGAAGATTCATATTTTTAGTTGAAGATTCATCTCTTTAGTTGACATTTCTTTGAAAATTCGCCTTTTTGGTAGAAAATTGACCTTCTTTTGGGGTAAATTCAACTGCTTTTTGTTTGATAATAAAATATTATTTGTTGAAATATCATTTATCTCATCTAAATAATATACTCAGTAATAATAATCAATTGGAAAAAGGTCTCCGGCACTTTGAAATACAAAATTTAATGTTTTCCATTCGAGAAACATAACATAAAATCCAATTAGACAGAGTTAGTTATATATATATCATGTTCCAATAAAAATATAAAAGGTCCAATTTTTCAAATGCTAATAAATATATGACGTTCGCTTTGTTGAAAAATTTTTTTTTTCATAAACTCAATTAAAATTCATTACTATATTTTCAATATTCAAGTTAACTTATATATAGTTTATACGCTATACCTATACACATATATTTTATTCATGAAAAAAGTTTAAATAATAAAATTAAATAATTTAGCATATCATCGATAAAGCAATTTTTGTAGATTTTTAAAAACTAGAAAGTATCAGCTCAAGAAATTTTTATAATAATGTTCAGAGGCCGAAGAGACTTTTTCTATTTGAAAGTTTTAGCTTTTCAAAAATTCCACTTACTGGATAAACTATTTCAAATTTTCCAAAAGGAAGAATAAATTAAACACTTGAACAATTGAAATAAATATAAGTAGAAAAATTATTTTTATTTCTTTATTAGTCATGATTGTAAAAAATGCATATAGAACGGTGAAAAATGAGCAGTGAATGCAATTTCAGAAACTGATTCAGCCACTCAGCAAACATAATGCTGCGGAACAAATAGTCAATTTTACCCGATTTTCCGGGATCAGCCTTACCAATATTTATCGTTGATACCGCACGTGATTGGAAAGTCAAAACGATATTGGGTTCACCGCGGCAGAAATAAAATTGGAGACTTATATTTTCAAACTACAAGTTAATCAATCAAAACTGATGAAGATAACAAAGATTTACTTTCAATTTGTGAGCATCATTGGCATCAATATTAAAACGGAACTTTTCACATGGGTACTTCATTTAAATATACATTCTAAATTCAAATCGGTTAAGATTTGACTGATTCAATTAATCAAAAATCCTTGGACCGAGAAATCAGTAATTTCTACTGACAATACAGTAGTCTTAACAGATGAATCAGTCAATATTGCTGACTAAATCAAACAGTCACTTGAAATGACTGATTTTCAGTCAATGGAAGTGACTGATTTATCTGCTATAATAAAATTGTAAAATTATTTCTAAATGAAGTTCTTCATATAATTTCGATATTTTAATCAATGATTGAATAAAGCATAATTGACTTGTTAACACATTTAAAGTTACGGATTAGATCAATGAAAATGAATGATATAATTTGTGAGAGTTACTGGTTATATCATTCTTAATGAATGATTTAATTAGTGAATGTTACTTAATACTTCATTCAAAATTACTGTTTTAATCAATGACTGTTACGGTTTAGATCATTCTAAATGACTGATTCGGTGAGTGGATGTTACTGGTTAGTTCAATTCGTTTTTATTGGTAGAATATAAATAATTTTTCGTTAAGATTTTATCTTTATGGTTGAAAATTTAACTACTTGATTGAAAGTTATACTATTCTGCTAAAAATTCTTTTTTTTTATTTTAGTTCAAAATTCATTTTTTTTTTAAATTAATTTTTTAACTCGAAATTGACTAGTTCCATTTTTGGTTGGAAAATGATATTTTTTTACTTGAAGAACACATTTATTTTTGTGGAAAATTCGTCTTTGGTAGAAAGTTTATCTTCTTGATAAAATATTTTATTATTTCGTTGAAAATCTAATTGTTTTGTTGAAATTTTTGTATTGAAAATCAACTTTGTTATTTAAAATTCGAACTATTCAATATTTGGTCAAAGTGATCTTTTTTTATTAAAAATTTCTCCTTTTTGGCTGAGGATTCAACTATTTCGTTGAAAATTCACATTTTTGGTTAAATTCCATTTTTTTTATATTTGAACTTGAAATATTTTGTGGTTGAAATATCAACTACTGGGTTCAAAGTTGAAGTACATTGCTAAAAATTAGTTTTCCTTGGTTGAAGATTCATGATTTTAGTTGAAAATTCTTTTCTTTTTATAAAAATTAATTTTTCAACTGGAAATTGACCTATTCCATTTTTGAATAAAAATTGATCTTTTTCACTTGAAAAAAAATTATTTTGTGGAAAACTCGTCTTTGGTAGAAAATTAATCTTTTTGGTAAAATACTTTATTATTCGGTTAAAAATCTAACTATTGTGTTGAAATTTTTTTTTGTATTGAAAATTAATTTCCTTAATTGAATTTCGAACTATTCAATTTTTGATTGAAAATTGATCTTTTTAGCTAATAATTCAACTTTTTGGTCTTTATCGTTGATAACTGAACTAGTTTGTTAAAAATTTCACAGAAAATCGAATATTTTCAACTAAATTTAAAAAAATGAGATTTTAAAGGATATTCACTACGTTGAACAATTTCAGGTTATGCTGGTGCTTTACATCAGAAATCAGTATTTTTAGTGAAAAATCATTATCGATTTTAAAGATCAAATGTATTTGTTCAATTAAAGGTCAGGTTAGCGGTTTCACCGCAGAAATATCGATATAGCTTTCAAACAAAATTTACAATTTTGGAACAATTTTTTATGTTTGCGTTTTTCGTAAAAAAATTTTATTTTCAATAAAAAAATCATAAGATTTTTCAGATTATCACTATTCTTTAAATTATATTCAGAAACATTAAGGCTGGTGAATTCAAGCTCCAGCCTCAAAATTCAATCAGCTAATTTTACTAAATAAATACTAAAATGAAGTATTTGTGAGATACAAAAGCGGTACTTTTTTCAAAATAAAAATGTGTATTCAGAAGGAAAAACTTTTTAATTCGTTTCATTAAATCATTTTTGCGTAAAATGAAATTTTCGAGTAGTAACTTCAACTACCATGAACATTCGAAAATTTTATTTCACGCAACAATTATTATTAAAATGCACAGTTTTCCCCTTAGTATACACACTCTTTATTTAAAAACGGTGTACTGCTTCGTATTTAAAATAATATTTATTGCTAGTATTTATTGAGCAAAATCAGGCAAATATTTAAAATCTTTCAAGAATTTTAGTTTATGCTCGCGTTTTTCACCGGAAATTGGTATAGATTCCAAAGAAGAATTACAGTTTTGGAACAATTTTAAGTTACTTCAACATTTTTTACCAAAAATCGGTTATTTGAAAAAAAGTTATATTTTCAAAGAAGACTTACAATCTAAAACAATTTTTGGTTATGTTATACTAGTGTTTTTGGACTAAAATTGCTATTATTATAAAAAATCATTAGATTTCAGAGAATGTTCATAATATTGAAACAATAATAGGTTATGAAATGGTGATGGTAATTGAATAATCAAAAACAGGTATTGACTACTGGTCAAAATTTCACAATACCAGTTACAATACCATGATTGTAATTTTACCTCACGCTCGTATTGTACAAGTGTTGTAAAATCCAAAACTTGTTCAATAGTGCACGATTTGGTCTGACAATTAATCAACACCTGTTTTGGATGAATCAGTCACCATCATCATTTGAAATTCAACCTGGTCAACACCTGAACATCTTCTTGAATTAATTTTCATGATTTGGCATAATATTTAGAGTTTAATGATTCGACATAAATGTATATATTACACTTAAAATAAGACTTTTTGATAATATTCGAAATGATCTACCTAATGGACATTAGACGGTAAGATCCATTTTACCTGTAATTAACACCTGTTTTTGATTATTCAATCATCATCATCACTTGATATACACCCTGGTCAACACCTAAACATTTCTTGAAATAATAGTATTTTAGCGAAATTGGTCTGAAATTGGTATTGGTAGACTCAGAAAACCATTTGGTTGAATCAACCAAATTTTGGATGATTCAATCATAGAATATGGTTATTATATAAACAACAAAATATTCAGTTGACCCAACTAAATTTGTTGGTGTCAACCAAATCTTTTGGTAGATAAAATACTTGGTTTATTCAGCAAAAAAATATTGTTAGGTCATTCAAATATTTTGTTCAATCAACCAAAACTTGTTTGAATTTCTTAAGAAGTCAATGTTTATCAATGATCTAAAATATTGTCCTTGTTTTTCTGTTCAAGTATTGAGGAGAAAAGAAACAATAGCGAGCATCATTATAAGTTTGAATTGATGAAAAATGAAAACTAATAAATAATTTAATTTATTGTTGGTGTCAAATTTTATATAATTTATTTTGAAACTTCATACTTGCTATATTTTCAAATGTCAACTTTTTAAATTGATCCCCTGTATGAACTTTATGATATTATAAACATTGAAAGGAAGAACCAATAATGTTTGCTGTTAGTATTAATAATTCATATTCTATTCTTGGTGGCTATTGTCTGGCATCAATAGAAGTCACGAGACTATGAAATGTGTGTTTTCGATGCACGAAAAGCGATGGAGTCACCATAAAAATGTTCAAGATCCAGATCCCCAGTGGAGTCCCTTACACAGGAACGATACTGCGGCTACTGCGGTAGCAATATTTCACGAGATGCTCGGAGAGGGGTTCGCTTGACCCGCAGCAGGTACACCTTCGTCGTGGAATGCACCTTGAATCAGGTGCACCTATAGTACCTAATAATGTATACCATTGTAAGAATTTTCTATGAATTCTTATTCATAAATTTTATTCGAAAGAAATTTGCTAAGGGGCCGTGAATTTATTCAGGGGGCATCCAAAAATAACGTAAGTTGGTGGCAGGGAGCTTTTAGTAAAATATTTTTCAGTAAAAATCTTACTGTTTCTTATGAATTAACAAAGTAGTTCAACCTGCAACCAAGTAGTTGAATTGAATAAAAAAAATGAATTTTCAACAAAATAGTTGAATTTTCAGACTAAACAGATGAACTTTCCTGCAGACAGTTGCATTTTAAACCAAGAAAGACGACATTTCTACCAAGAGATACATTTTTAAATGAAAAAGACGAATTTTTAACCAAGAAAGATTTTTCAGTTAGTAGAGATAAAATGTCACCCAAATATTGAATTTTCATACCAAAAAGACGAGCTTTCTACAGAAAAGTTAAATTTTCAACCAAAAAGATGAATTTTCAACCAAGAAAATTAATTTACTACAAAGACGAATTGTCAGAAAAATATACAAATTTTAAACTAAATAGTTCAATTTCAACTCAAAGAGATTAATTTTCTACTAAAAAAAAACGAATTTTCAAACAAATATTTTAATTTTCAAAATAAAAAAATATTTATTAATCAAAAATGAAATAGTTAAATTTTCATCTAAAAAATTAAATTTTTAATGTAAAAAAGCGACCTTTCAATTTAAAAAAACGAATATTCAATTTAAAAAACGAATTTTCAATTTTGAAAAACGAATCATCTACAAAACAGTTGATCTTTCAACCAAAAAAGATTAATTTTCTACAAAACAGTTGAATTATTCACCCGAATATATGTATTTTCAAGAAAAAGGTTTATTTACAACCAAAGAGTTGAATTTCCAACCAAAAAGTTACATTATCAGTTTAAAAAAAAAACTAATTTTGAACCCAAAAACGATTTTTATCAAATTAGTTCAAACTTTCAGCCAAAGATAAATTTTCTACTAAAATTATGAATTGTCAACCAAGAAAAAAAAAGTAATATAGTTCAGTTTTTAATCAAGCAGTTGAATTTTCAAAAGAAATAGGAGTAATTCATATTTCAACTAAGAAAGATTCTAATTTTAAATAAAAAACAATAAAATGTAACCGAAAAGGCGAATTTTAAACAAAATATATCATTTTTTCATCAGATAGTCAAATTTTCAAGCAAGTGGAATCATTTTTTACCAAAAAAGACGACTTTTTAACAAAATGCTAGAATTTTCAAAAAAATTATTGAATTTTTAATTTAAAAAGATATAACTTCAAACAAAAGTTGAATAGATAAACATTAATTTTCAACCAAAAAGTAAACGAATTTTCAAGAGAATAGTTAAATTTTAAAGCAAAGAAATTAATCTTCAACTGAAAAAATAAATTTTCAACAAATTAGTTTATCTTTAAAACAAATAATTGAATTTTTAATTAAACTTTCCAATTTTTGAGCTGAAAATACGGGTTTTCTACAAAATATTTGAATTTTCAAGCCAAAAAGACGAATTGTCAAGACAATAGTTGAGTTTTCAACAAAAAAATCTTTTAGTAAAGAAAGCAAATAAATTTCAATGAAATTGTGAAAGTTTCAAGTCAATAAGATATATTTTTGACAAAAAAGTTGCATTTTCAACCAAAAAGAATGACATTTTAACAAAATTTTCGAATTTTTAACAAAGTAATCAAAACTTGAACCAAGTAATTAAATTTTCATCCAAGAAGATGAATTTTCAATGAATTATATCATTTTTAAACCAAATGGTTGAATTTTAAACTAAAAAAGATCAATTTTTAATCATAAATGAAATAGTTGAATTTTCATTTAAAAAATTTAATTTTCAACTACAAAACAAAGTTTAAAAAAAAGGACTTTACCTTTCAGCCCAAGAAATCAATTTTCAACTAAAATTATGAATCTTCAACCAAAAAAAAATGAATTTTCAAAAAAGTAGTTCAACCTTTAATCAAGGAGTTGAATTTTCAATCTGAAAAGATGAATTTCCAATAAAAAATGTAGCAGTTGATATTGCAACAAAAAAATATTTTTTAATTATAAATTAAGAATGGTTGAAGTTAAAGAAAAAAGGTGAAGTCTTATCAAAATACATCAATTTTCTACTTTATAGTTAAATATTTAACGGAAGGGTCTAATTTTCTACCAAAAAGGACAAATTTTCAACAATATACATTAATTTTCACCTAATTGTTGATTTTTTAATTGAAAAAGACAAAATTCAAACCAAAAATGTTAAATTTTCAAATAAAAAAATTAATTTTCAACCAAACAATTAACACATAATCCACAATTGTTGAAAAATTCTTAATCTCGTTTAAATTATAATTAGTTTTTTTTGAAAATCACAATTTTGTGTCAAACGCTAGCGCGCCCTAAAATGTGTGAAAAATTATGAACCTTTGAATTTTAAAGATTTTTGTTTAGAAAACGCCAAACGGTAAAAGACGATAACAAAACCGAAAAACGTAAAATGTGTAAAACTCTAGCATAACCTAAAATTGTGGAAAATGGGGAATCTTAAAGATTTTTGTTTAAAATTGCTAATTTCTGGTGAAAGGAACGAACAAAACCTAAAATTTTCAGAAATTTTAAGCCTTCTGCGAAACTTTGTGATTTTATATTAAAATTTTTTCAGAAATACTTTCAAAAGGGATTATTTTTAGATTTTATTGTCGAAATTTCATCACTTATTTTAGATAGGGAAAAAAATAAAGAATGAATAAAGAAAATCTCGGTTGAAGGAAGGTACAATAAAAAACTCAGAAAAACAACATATCCACAGCCGAAATATAAGAATTTCTTTCCACAATACTATTTTTCTCGGCTATTATCGTATAAATCATTCTGATGTAAAACATGGAACCTTTTACCCGCACGATTCCTTGCGGGTGGTTACATTGTATAGGCGATTGGTTTCGATAGGACGTGCTGGATTATTTATAGTTGTGCCACATACAACTGAAACACATACATATATATCCGACCACACACGTCGAAAAAAATAGTTTGTCCATGAAAAGGAGCTGTTTCTTTGATTCTGATTCAATAAGAATAATTTCCTCGCTAAAAGTGGAAATACTATCTATTGTGAGAAGGAAAACAGGAAACAAGCGAATCTTCTTCAAAACAGTTGAATAAGCAATGCGTCAAAGATAGTAAATTGAATTTTCTTAAGTTTTCATGTTTTTCTTTTTTTTCTCTTTCCCTCTACCCTTTTTATCTCTTTCTTCGTCCTTGATACTTCTTATCCAAGGAATATGAAAGCTGGCAAGAATAATTTTCGAAACGAATACATTCATCAACGTCATTTGATCCAGAAATCGAGAGAAAGGTTGACTCTGATGGGAGGGAATTGGAAAAGTTGGGGAAAAATTTTTCAAACAGCGTTACGATTTCCATGACTGAACTTAGTATATTGTACTGAATTATAAATATAGGATGATTGATCATGATAATTCATGATAAAGAATGTCTCTCGTAATATGTTTAAGAAAATTTTAATAACTTAGTTACTTCAGAAGATTTAATCTCTTTTTCGTTTAAAAATAAAAATCAATTGAAAGTTATTTCAAATTAAAGCATCAAAATAGCTTGGCTGACTTCGTTTAAATTGACATGCCAATCGGTTGAATTAGGCCAATTGGATATTGAAATTATTTGATAATTGGGTTGGAACACAATAATCTTGAAATGCCGAATCCTAGAGATATAAGTAGATAAAGATGACTATAGTCAGATGCATATAAAAAGGACTTTCTTATCCTAATTTTTTTTTAATTCACCTAACATTTTATTTGCACTAATGTACTTAGAATACATTCTCAGTAGAATTTTTCCATTCTACTCAATATTGATTGTTTACCGAGAGGTTTGATTCTTCGAATGTTAAGTAGATACATACTTTCATAGTCGGCCTTTGGAATAAGTGCTTTCATGAAAAGTCACTATTTTTAATACAATAACTAATTAGTTATTGTTAAGCCGAATAATTTTATAATAAATTTAGTTATAGTGACAAAAATAATACCTATATTTGGTATGAAGGAAAAATATTTTCTCAAAACTTAAAATTTTATTGTTCTCCGCTCCAAAATAATCCAGTCTTAAAATCTTGTGTTCAAAAACCGTGAAGCTGTGATTTATAATTTTTAATTTTCAATTGCTTCAGCTTTCAGTTATTAAATCATGAATATTTCATTTTCCGGTTTTATTAGCATCAACATTCTACATAGTATCAATTTCAATGTTTGAATTTGAAATCGCCGAATTTAAAATTCCAATTCGTTCCAGTTTTAGGGCTATAGAGTACAAAATGTTTTATTTAAAAGGCTTGCATTTAAAAAATGTAATTTTGAAATTGGAAATATTCAATATTTTAAGTGGAATAACTCAAATTTATAAGGCTTTTTATTTCAAGAATTTAAATGTAAAATCATTTAATTTCAAACGCTTGAATTAGAAATGTTTTTTTAATTTGAAGGGTTAGATTTGTACTTCATAAATGAGAGATTGTAAATTAATAAATTGTTTAGGTTTCCCATTACTGAAATTAAAATTGATAATTTTGCAGTGCTTAATTTCTAATAGCTTGAATGAAAAATCGTTCACTTTTGATTTATTCCAGTTTGAAATTGTACAAAATTGACAGTTTGAATTGAAAATTGCTCATTTTTGACTACCTTAATTTGAATCTTTGAATCAGAAACGTTTGTTTTAGAATTAGGCGAATTGTTACAACACCTAGCGATTATAATCTCCTGAAAATATTTGACTATATAATTATAAGTAGATAATACTGTTCATATCCAGCCACTTGTGAAAAATCTCTTTATTATTTTTAAAACTTTTATTAATTTATAATATTTAAATTGTAATCATAAAATATACTGTAAGAGCACCATGTACCTAAGCCATATACAAGAATAAAATTTTACAGGAAATAAAAATAGCTTTCGAACACTTTAAAGTACCTAACCTTCTCCAATCCTTTACTTTATGACATTTTTCTAGAGCGAGTTCTTTTTTTTCGTAAGATGGATAAGAATGCAGCTATCGAAGCGTAAAACTTGATTGGAACACTTTGAAAGTTTAGACAGGCTGGTTATGAATTGAGAACGAACCAATGAGCAGGATGACTTGAAAAATTTTCCATTTTGCGATCAGATTCACTCGACTGATTATTTTTAGAAGACTTCGAGTCATGAAACTAAAGATGCATTTTTCACCGAAAGACGAATTTTCGACTAGTTGAATTGAACGAAAAAAACTAATTTTTGGCAAAATAGTTGAATCCTCAACCAAAATGATCAAGTTTTAATTAATAAAGATTAATTTTATACCAAATAGTTAAACTTTTAACCAAAAAAGGTGAATTTTTAACCAAATAGGTACATTTTTCCAAAAAAGATTAATTTTCCACCAAGAAGATCATTGGTCTAGCAAAAAGACGAATTTTCAAAAATTCATCAATTTTCAACAGAATTGTTGAATTTTAAATCCAAAAAGACGATTTATATAGGAACTGGTTGAATTTTCAACCCGAAGATATGATTTTCAGCAGGTGAATTAATTATCTACCAAATAGTTAAATTTTCATCAAAATAGATTAATTTTGCTTCCTTATAGAGGAAGCTTTGTAATGGTAACATTTTCCAACATTTTCACCACCAATATTTTGAAACTGACTGATGGATTTCTAAAAATATTTATTGCATTGTTTTTAACACTCAAGAATATTTTAAAAATCGGTTTTCTATACTAAAACTTTTTCATTAACATAATTCAAATTTGATGCAAGAATATAAAAGATTCCTTGGTTCGAGATGAGTCGATTGACCTATAATATTAATACATTTTATTGAAGAGTGAGGAAGTTATCGTCATTTATATTATATTTAAAATCGATTTTTATGGTAGAAATTTTTTCATTCTCATAATTTAAAGTTGATGCGAGAATGGAAAAGATGTGTTCATTCGAGACAAACCGATTGATCTATCATATTGATACATTTTATTGAAGAGTAAAAAAGTTATGGTAATGCATAAGATTTGAAAATACGGGTTTTTATAGTAAAGCTTTTTTCTTTAACATAATTCAAAGTTGATGCGAGAATAAAAAAGTTGTGTTGATTCAAGGCGAATATATTGACCTGTAATGTTGATGCATTTTATTGAAGAATAAGGAAGGTATGGCAATGCATAATATTTGAAAACACTGTTTTTTATAGTAAAACTTTTTTCACCAGCATAATTTGAAATTGATGCTAGAACGGAAAAGATTTCTTGATTCGAGTCAAATCGATTAATCTATAATATCAATACACTTTATTGAAGATTAGGGAAGTTATGCTCATTTATAATATTTGAAACGTCTGTTTCAAATAGAAAAACTTTTTTCATCGACATAATTCAAAGTTAACGCATGAATAGAAAAGAGTCTTTGATCATACTTTTTCAAATAGAATAATTCTGACAATTTTTTTTTTGCTCGAAAAATTAGCATTTCGAATACAAAATTTGATTTCACTGATTTGCTTTTGCATTTAACAAATTTGTTGTATTATTTTGTAATTTTGTATTTTTTGTAAATTTCTATTTTTAAATTGATCAAAACAAAGCCTTTGGTTTTTCTGTTATTCAAAAAAATCACTAATGCTTCCTCTATGAGAAGGCAAATACATTTGCTAACGGGAAGCAAAGTGCTCGTGAAAGGAGCACCATACAATTATAAACACAAACAAAGTGAAAACACTCGAGATCGAATTCACAGCTAGTTTAACCAAGTAATCGCATTTTTAAGCAAGTATGTAAATTTTCAATCAAATAGTTATATTTTATACCCAATTGTTGCATTTTCAATCCAAAAAGACGAGTTTTGTATAAGACAGTTCAATTTTCAACCCGAAAATATGAATTTTCAACTAAAATTATGAATCTTTACACACAAAAATGAAATATTTGAATCCACAACCAAAGCAGATAAATTTTTAATCAAACTCTTGCACTTTTACCCATAATGGATAAATTTTCAGCTAAGGAGTTGGATTTTCGACTAGGAAGGATCAATTTTTAATTCAAAAGATCAATTCTTAACAAAGTGTGGAATAATTAAATTTTCAGTTAGAAAATTAACATTTCACCAAATAAAAACTAAACTTCAACAAAATAGTCAAAGTTTTAATCAAATGGTTGAATTTTCCAATAAAATTATAAACTTGCAGCAACAAGAAAAATTAAATCTTCACGAGTTCATGAAATAATAGTGTTATTGTGAAATAATTCATTTTTCTACCTCCTGTCAAGAGTGGAAGTTGAAGTACAAAGTTCCCAAGAAATCATCATTTTATTTTTGTCTTTCTCATAAGATAATTCAATACCTACAATGTCAAATTACATTAGTTAAGGATTATTTATCGCAGAACTTAATAAGCTTACCAAAAGTTTAAAAAAATATGTATATCTAAATTATTTTGGATGGCGCGATAATTTTTAATAGGTCACTAGATTAGTGGTCCGAAGCAATTTGTCGGTAGGGTAAATAATTTTGATCAAGTTTCTTCATTTGCGTTTCTGGCTGAGCTATTTATTTGAGAGTGATTGGGGTTGATTATTTGGTCATAAATTACGTTTATACTAATGCAATATTTTCTTTAATTTGTAGGGCATGCACAAGCCCCAGTTCTTTGATCCAATAGTATTATTGACGCTCCCGTGAAAAAAGATCGAATGGCTTCTTCATTTCGCGCTCCAAGGATTATTGGTGAGAGATTTAATGAGGAAGCCACCAATTGTTTTGTGAATTACTTTAGACGAACCCTCATTAGGACGACACATAATAGAAATACACGTAATAAATCAAAATAATCTTATAGAAGGAATAATATTTATTATATCTTTATTTAATAATATTCTTCGACCTAATAAACGTTCATAATATATATTAACTATACATCAATTTCTCATCAATTATTATTCAACCTAAATTTTAAACAGAATTAAAAACTCTTTTGTCTTCAAAAAAGCCATTTTTAAACCACCGTATTGATAAACTTCGGATAAGTTATAATAAAAGTATCTACATACTTTAAAGCGCGAGAATTTTTATTTAGTTTATTTAATTTTTTGAAGTAAAAATTGAACTATCATGTTTGATAATTGATCGTTTTCAGTTAAAAATTCAAATATTCATCTCTTTGCTTGAAAACTCAACAGCTTGCTTGCAATTGTTCCTCTCCCTTGACGACTGAAAAATCTTTTTAAGATGAAAATGAAACTCGTGTCGAAAAGTAGTTTTTTTGGTTTAATTCAACTGTTTCTTATTAAAGATAAATTTTTTTGATTGGGATAACAACTACTAGATTTTTCGTTTAGAATTCATCTTTTTTGAAATACAAATTTAATTTTGTAAGTTGAAATTTAAACTCTTTCGATAAACATTAATTAGAAAATGACTTTTTTTTAATTGATTCATCGTTTTAGTTGAAAATTTATAAGCTGGGTTGAAAGCTAGTTTTTTTAACAGACAATCGAAACTGAAAAATTGAATTTTTATGTCAAAAACTAATATTTTTTGTTGAAAAATAAAATATTTCGTTAAAAATTCATATAATTTGTTGAAAAATGGTCTTTTTTGGTAGAAAATCAATCTTTTTGTATAAAAAATAAGGTTTCTCGTTTGGAAATTCATCTTATTCGTTGAAAATTCAAGTATTCCAGTTAAAAATATACAAGTTTAGTTGAAAATTCATCTTTTTGGTTGAAAATACAACTACTTGATTGAAAGATAAACTATTTTCTTAAAAATTCATCTATTTGACTTAAAATTTATCTACTCAAGTTGAAGATTCATCTATTCCAGTAAAAGACTCATCATTTTATTAAAAAATTTATCACCTAATGCAAAATAATAATTATTCGCACATTAAGTGGGGTTTTTAAACTGATTACTGAAATAAGGTTGATTTTAATACCATGTTTTATTTGTTAACTTCGAGGAGACGACGCGACATGCGTGCAAGGTGCCTTCTCATATGATAGGAACTGAATCTTGCAAGTGTCTACGCTGACGCCAGGCGCAGAAGGCATCCGACTTGGCGGTAAGTTTGAAAGTTTACAGACTACAAATTTTCTGAAAATAGAGAAAATTGTAAAAATTGTAACAATTCTGCTCTTACACATTGAATAATCGATAACAGTTTTAATTAATAAGTTCAAACATTGGGAAGAATTAAATGTTGTTTTTTTTTGTTTGAAGAATTTGAAAAAGCTAAATTCTGATTTACTGATCTAATAAATCCTTACATTATACTTTTCAAATAATAATTTATCGAGCATCCGTAAGTACGTCTTTTATAATTTAACGGCTCTTAAAAAATTTATTATTTCTACAAATAAAAGTATCCTGTCCGGTACCGGGTCGGCTCCCGACCATGAAATCTAACCAGGGTTGACCCGGTCGGTAACCGGCCGGCTCCCGACCATGAATTCCAACCAGGAGTAGCCCGGCCGGGATCCGACCAGAAACCTTGTTGTAGTAGGGCTATCCGGGGCAATTTCTGTACGGGTAGTAATTTTCGAAATTATAAATTAATTAAACATTTATTACAATGTAATTTGTTTTATTGCTTGTCCTTCGGCCTGCGTAAATATCGGATTTCTTGACCTTTCATTTTTTGCAATTATTAGAATCCTTTTTCGAATTGTTATTTTCGTGAATTATTTTTTTAGTACCTAATTTCTCTTCATGTATAATTATAATGAATTATCGAATGTTTTGAAGAAAATGGTAAGATTTCCGAAAAGTTATGACAATTTTCTTTGGGACAGTTTTTACACAATTCTGTATTTTGAATTTAAATTTAACATTACTTTATTTAAATTTTAATTTTATATGAGGTTTTTTCTTCCATTATTATTAATTAAGATGCATTGCATACAATGAAAACTAGGTAGACATTAAATAATTCAAGGGATTCAGATACTCTTGATAGATAATATTGATAGATACTCTTGGCGCGGTTTGAAATGAATTTGAACTTCGTGAATTTGAATGGAAAGTTTTGTGAAGCTTTCATGTAAATGAATTTGATTTCGAACTTCGTCGAAGGGACAGAGAAGGCATGAATCTTAAATTAACAACTCACAAAATTTGTTCTACGATTTTAAATTAATGACAAATTTGTAGCTTTTTTTGGGTAAATAACTTTTGTCTATTTATTTTTTCCCCATTTTGTGTCGTTTGTCCAAAAATTTTTGTTTTTTTGTTTTTAATGTTGTTTTTTTCCGAATAAAACAAAAACCACGCGTCCTATCAAAAAGTAGTTCATAACAAATTTGTAGATCTTTTCTGGATGCACAATTTTTACTTTTTTATCTTTTATCGCATCTTGCAAAGTTTGACCGCAACATTAAATTTTTGGTTTTTCATTATGTTTGGTGCGTTCAAAATTTGAATTTTCGATTTTTCAAAAAAACCTGAAAAGTTGTTATGATAATCTTGCAGGGCTTTCAAAAAGCAATTTTCATATCATGCGTTTTTTAGCTTAAAATTTTCATTTTCGTTTGTTTTTTTGAATTTTTAAAAGGCTATAACTCTGGTAATTTTCTTTCTATCAAAAAAAATTGATGAAGAGAAATTGTATGACTTTTCTAATTACTATGAATAGCTGTACATAGAATTCGTAAATCTTGAAAAAAAATTGTTTAAGAATTTTTGAAAATGCTGTAACTTTTTGAATTTGTATCCAAAATAGCTGGCTAACGAACTTGACCTTCAGTTTTCATATATGATATTATCATTTCATCGAAAAAATTGTTTAAAAATGTTAATTAATTGGATTTTTTAATCCGAATTTAGACACGCTTGGAGAATTGAATTTTTCGAAATAGAAAAAAATTTGAATTTACATGAAACCGGTTTGATTTTCTCAAGCTAGTGCAATTTTTTAAATCAAAATAACTCCTTTTTTTGGTCAAAAAAAGGATTCAAAACTAGGTGTCGAATCTTTGAAATTCGATTTGTTCGAATATTCGAACAACTCGAATTTCGAATATTCAACTTGATTTTTGGATCCATTTTTCAACAAAAAAGAAAGAAGTTATTTTGATTTTAACAATTGTAATAGTAATCCAAGAAAATTAAGCCGGTATGTAATTGTTAAGTCGTCTCTCGTGCCGATCAGACGTGTTTGAGTTCCGCTCTGACAGTGGTTGTATGGTGTATTATTATTTGTTAGGGATAAGGACGAACCAAATCTAGCAAGATGACAGCTAACGAAGACCTTAAGTCTCTTCTTTTAAAAATGCAAGAAGATGTGGTGAATTAAAAAAAGCTTTGGATATCGTAGTGGCTGATACAACAGACTTGAAGCAGTCAAGTGCAAAGATTTTGAAAGACCTAGTGCAATGCAGGGGTAAGTGTGACCGTCTAGAAAGGAAAAATGTGGTACTTGAACAAAGATTAGAAAAAGCTGAAAAGTCTTAGGAATTTCTACAAAATAAAGAAGGAGCAAAAAATCTGGTGTTTTACAGTGTCAGTGAATGCAAAATCGAGGATCCATTCTGTGCAGGAGTTGATATTTTCATAAAAACTGGTACTAATATCGGAGAAGATGAAATTGAATTCACCAAATGGCTCGGTAGGAACGAAGGATCAAAACGCCTACTAGTTTCTTTAAAGCAAACTCACTACAAGAAATGTGTATTTGAAAACTCAGCCAAATTCCAAGAAATAAAAGTGAGCTTTTCAAATGATCGATCGAAAGACGAGAGAGAGAAAAGACGTGAAGCTCGAGCGAAACTTATCGAATATAAAGATCGTTTGGAACAGTTGGGGAAAAATAATTTATAAAGGGCACAATTTTGATATGTGAAGACAAAAAATATGATACTTCTTCTGCCCATCGTTTCCTCCAATCAATTGACAACGCTGAGACACCAGAGGAAGAGAAAAGCTACCAATCGGATAGTGCCGAATCAAATGTCTCGTTGAGCTCAACGGCCAGCCGAAAAAGCAGGACGCCGAGCGGGTTCCAACAATGAAATATTAAAAAATCCAAGGATTCCAATTAAATCCAGCAAAAGAAATGGAACTCGGCAACTAACCGAATTTATACACATTGAAACACAAGCAAACAAGGATGCATCTGCGAAGGCCGTACAAAAATAGCGGAAAAGCGTGGTCGCCTCGCCTCGAGTCATATTTTCGAATGCCAGGGGATTCAACAGTTTCATCGATTTATACGAGACAGTAAACACAAATGACATAATCCTTTTTTGCGGAACTTGGGTTACGTCTCTTTCACAGGTGAATCTATAATATGGAAACTTCAAATTATCTACAGTCCAGCTACGAAGACAGAAAATATAGGAAGACCAAAAGGAGGTTTGATGGTTATTCTTAATAAAAAGTTATATAAAGCAGATCCTCTCTCCATAACCGATTTTAGTATTTGTTTAAAAATCTCAAATCAAGATGTAAATATGATCATTGGATTAGTTAATCTCAACCCGAAAGATAATATTGTCAAAAGTTTAGATCGCTTGGATGAGATAATTAACTCAGGAAAAGGTCAATTTCCCGATATTCCTTTCTTCATAGGGGAGACTTTAATTGTAGAATTTCTGATCTACATCAAATTAACGAAGAAATAGTTTTAAATAATGTGAACATTTCAAATGCTAGAGAAAACTTAGATACAGAGCTGAACAACAGGGGCAAAAAACTGGTTGGTTGTTTAGAAAATAATCGGTTTATATTATTAAATGGGAGAACTACTAGTGACTATCCTGCGAACTTTACATTTCTAGCTAATAATACAAAATCTGTTGTTGATTTAGTTTGGGCCAGTCTACCGAGTTTACCCTTAATCAAAGATCTAAAAGTCCTAACGATACCAACTAGATCAGATCACTTTCCTGTAGTTCTGTCAGTAAACTTATCAGTAACAGATTCTGCTTCAGCAATTAACACCAAATTCAAATGGAAAACGGAACTAGCTGAAAAAAAATTTTCTACGATTATCTCCTCTTCCAATGTTGACATCTTTGATGAAAATATAGAACTCTTGTCAAGCTACTTAATTGAAACAATCAAGGTAGTGGCAAAAAATGTCGGTATGATTAGTATTTCAAACTTGAAAATAGGACAATCTAAACCTTGGTTTGATCAAGAATGTTTAGAAAGTGAGAATCTGTGGAAACGTATGTTAAAAGAGTGTAGAGGCAAAATATTTCTCCCAGATAAAACATTAGAATACAACAACTTAAAAAAAAATCATGAAATTTTGTTAGAAAAGAAGAAAGGAAAATACAGAAAATTCACACTTGACTCGCTTGCTGCGGCTAAAGACCCCGAATCTTTTTGGAAAATTGTTAAACGACATAACAATAAGCCTTTTATCGTGGATCATATTGACATGATCTCGTGGCATAACTATTTTAAATTGATCTTTCCTCCCCGAAACCCGATGAACTACTGTCTAAATATGATAGATCCAGGAAACCCAATTCTTGACTCTCCTTTATCTAATGAAGAAATTATGTTTAGCCCTAAAAAATACAAATAATGCAAATCACCTGGTCCTGATGAAATATCCTATGAGCTTCTAAAGGACCTTCCTGAGAACTGGTGAATTATATAAAAACGTTTTTTAACAAAATATTGTTTAAGGGTGAATTTCCTAAGTCTTGGGCTCAAATAAATGCGAAAATGGTTTACAAAAAAGGAAATAAAATAGATCCATTCAATTACAGACCAATAGCTTTGATTAACTGCATTACAAAATTTTTTACCCTGACTCTAAATGAGAGCAGCTGCAACAACCATATTTTCACTCTCAATGCTATGATCCAATGACGACTTGGTTTGAATAGAGGAAAATTATTCGTTCTATTTGTAGATTTCCGAAGTGCGTTTCCATCCCTTCTTCATAACTTATTATGGCAGAAACTATACTCTAAAGGAGTTGGATCTAAGTTTGTCAAAATTCTGATGAGCCTTTAGGCGGGAGCTAGTATATCTGTCAAGGGCAGTGGGAGCTTCTCTGAACCTGTGGAGGTTACAAAGAGGGTACTACAAGGAGAAAAGTTAAGTTCAAATAGTTTTAATTTATACATTGCCGACATCGCAGACTATTTAATTTCTAGGGGCATTAGGGGAGTTGCAATAAACCATCTTATTGAGATACTACTCGTCGCGTATGCTGACGACATGGCGTTCCTGGCTGACTCTCTAGTACCGATGAAAAAAATTCTTGAACACCTTTACGACTACTGTCAAAGAAACGAACTCATGGTTAACATTGAGAAAACAAAAATAGTAATTTCCCAGAAAGGTGGTCACGGTCACAAGAAGAAGTACGCTGCTTTTTTATACGGAGATGAACAAATAGAAATTATAATGGAATATGTATATCTGGGAACTCCTTTTTTTGAATCTGCACTCTTCTTTAAGCAGCACAACGTGCTCGTAGTAAGGCAAATATAGCAGTAGGATCTACAAGCTCATTAGTCCATAAGTCAAATCTTGATTCTTGGCGACCAGTTGATAAAATTTACGTGAGCCTCGTAAACAGCATACTCCTGTATGACGCTCAAACTCGGGGACTGAGACACTGCGAAGTTTCAGAAAAGGTGCATGTAAGTTTCTACAAGAAAATCCTGCATGTTGCATCATACACTCCTAATTATGCCTTAATAATTGAACATGGTAGTCTGCACATTGAATTGAAAATATTTAAACTCACTATCAATTGGTTAGAAAAGATATATGTCTGGGATAGCCTCTCGGCAGATGCTTTAGAAAGGAAAAAATCTTATTTGATTGCTGCATACGAAAATATGCTTGATGTAAAAGATGTCCAGAGAATCCAGACGTCCTCGTCTATCCGAATTTATCCACACCTTAGATTATGCACAGGTCTCCAGCAAATAAATAAATGCAAATATCAACAATAAGTTCTCCAACAAGGAAATGAGAAGAAATATACCGTGGCATCATTAAAAAATCAATATTTACAAAAAATTCAGTAAAAATAGTACAGTTTTCGTAGAACTTTTTGAAGGAATCACGATTCCACAAGATCATATTTTAGCTTCCTTTGATTGAATCACGATGTTTTCTAACATTCCTCTTGATAAAGTAAAGGATGCAATTGAAAAACTATGGGGCAGTATAAAAGAACATAGTAAAATTCTATATAAAAAGTTTGATGAAGCAATTAATTTTGTTTTTCATTCTATCCACTTTCAATTTGATTGGTATCGAAAACCATCATTTTCAGGACGTGCCTTGAGCTTCCTTTCTAATCATTCGGTACAAAATAAATTGCGATGGTAAAAAATATGGGCTATAAAATTGCTACATCAAGAGTCTCGTAAAAAGAATATGGAATTATGCAAACAAATTCTTTTCTTCAACCATTATCCATCTTTTTTTATAGATAAATATATAGAAAACAGGATTCATCAGATAATTCGGAAAACAACAAACACTCCAACAAAGAGATGAGAGAAATCATTAGATTCAGCACGGTTGTTTTACCTTATTTTGAAAGAATTTCAAAAGCCTTGAGCTCATTAATAGCAAAAGTGGAATTTGAGGTGAGTTGATGGGAGGAGTGTGTTAGAGAGCTTTGTGAGTGAGGGTTTGTATGTTGAAAAGAATCAAAGTGAAGAGTTGTGTGATATTTTGAGAGATTGAGACTATTTTGGGTAGGTTGTAGGGGAGAGTGGGAATAATGAGAGGGAAAGGATAAGGCAAACAGAAAGCAGATTAGAAAGGAAAGAAAGAGATAAAAAACAAAATGATAAAGAATCTAAGATTAGAAGGAAAGGAATTGAAGAAAGGAGTGGAGAATGTACTAAAAGGTATAGATGCGAAAGTAGAGATAGAGGAAATGCGAAGTGTAGGAAAGAAAACGCGTGGAGGAGAAATATTGGTGCTAGTGAAACTAAAGAAATGGGGACATGAGAAAAAAGTGATGACAAAGAAGAGGTTCTCATATGGAAGCTAGGATAGAATAAAGGATAATTTGACATGGGTAGAAAGGAATATGCAGTATAAGTTAAGGCAAATAGCGGAAGAGGAAAGTAAGGAAAAAAGAACGTGGGTTAAGTATGGCAGAATACAGCTACAAGGACTATGGTGGAATTGGCACGAAGAAAGAGAAGAGATATTGAGAAATGAGGTGCCGGGAAACTAGGAGAGAAAGGAACGGGAGATAGGAAAATAAGAAATAGTAAGAAGCAAAGAGAGACGAGAAATGAAGGTAGAGAAGACTGAAGGATATGTTACTGGAATGTAGCAGGATTAGAGAGAAAGGATAGGGAGGTTATGAGAAATATGACACAATGGGATGATGAATAGTAATGAAGACGTGGCTAGATGAAAAGGGATGGGAAAGAGTAAGGGAAAGGTTACCAAGAGGTTACAAATGGCAAGTTCAAAATGCAAAGAGGAAGAGTAAAAAAGGCAGAGCAATGGGAGAAACGGTTATGGGAGTAAGAAACGAATGTATGACAGAAAAGGATAAGAAAGAGAAGAAAGAACAAAAAAAGGGATTAATAGTAGAAGAGGTAAACATGGGAGAAGAGAAGTAGAAGATAGTGGGGGTTTACGTGAACAGTGTTATGCAGGAGAAATCAGAGGTGATGAGAGAAATGATGAAAGAAAATAAAGAAGAGATTAGGCTTATAATAGAAGGAGGGGGGGGATTTCAATGCACGAACAGGAGATAGAGGAGGAAGGGAATGGGGAGGTGATTTGGATCACTTTTCCATAATGGTGACATTAGAGGAAGAAAAAAGTAATATCAATATGGATAAAAAGGAAGAAAAGGTGAAAAGAGCGGGAAAGGGGATTGGTCAATGGAAGAAAAAGAACAGTCAGAAAAGGTCAGAAATATCAAAATGGGAGAGGAGAATGTGGACGAGGAGATGGAAATGATGATAGGAGAAATAAAAAGAGGATTAGAGCGCACAAGCAAAAAAGAAGTTTGAAATGTCTGAAATTTCAAACAATTTTCTCCGAAATGTTAATAAAAATAGACATTTAGCCATGGACCCGGATTCTGTTCTCTAGAGTTTGGTTCTGATTGCCGTTCTCAGAATGCCGGTTTCTAGGTCAACTCTCAAAATAATTTACAAGTAGATAAACTTGTATAAAATTTCCAAACAAGTTACGCAAAAGCCTAATTGGAAGCTGAAAGGATTTCCAAGTTTGTTACAGGCAAATAATGCTAACTCGATACTTCTAGTTCCCGCGGCGCTGGAAATGCAATGTGGAAATTGGAAGCTCCATGAAAAGATAACCTTTGAAAATTCATGATGGTGTTTTCCCAGAATATACACTACATTGGAAAATGTTTACAAAGTATTTATTGGGATAGTTTCCTCCAAATTTTCCAGAAAGCATCTTAAATTTGGGCCACCGCAGAATAAAGAGAATGGAGAGATGAGAAACCACAGAAGTATAGTTTTATGATAATCAAACCTTGAAACTTCCAAGTTTTTGACAGAAGTAAACATCCAATTCTAAATAATGTGCTCTGGATTCGACGTTTCTTGTTTTGACGCAGCTGTCACGGAAAATTAAACATTTTATCCTGCAACGAGGGAACCTGAGAATTGATAAAAAAAAACCAAAGATGAACATTAGGGTGCCTGGAAAATATATGTTTTTGAATTTTGCGAACATTACTCTCTAAATTTCTTTGTTTTAGTAAAAAATACCGCCACAAATTTTCTTTTATTTCAATTTTTTTAAAGTTTCTGCTGGGACATTTGAGGTATGAAAATGAAGTTACTTACGAGGAGAGGATGCGAGATGTGCGTCGCCGATTCGACTGGAGCTTGATAGGTTAAAAGTACATGAAAATCTATTAGGTGCGTATTTTTTCTTTCAATCCAATGGGCCCTAGTTTCCGAGATGTCGCATAAACTAAAGCCCATTGGATTTTTAATTGAAAATTAACAAGGAGAGGTCGCAAGATGTGCGTCGCCGATTGTATTGGTTCTTCACAGGGTGAAAGTACATGAAAATCCATTAGCTCAGTTTTTTTCAATATATATTTGATATCTTTTTCTTATATATTTATTGGATTGGAAGAAAAAATACGTACATAATAGATTTTCATGTACTTTCACCCTGTGAAGCCCCAGTAAAATCGGCGACGCACATCCCGCGACCTCTCCTTGTTAGCTTTCAATTTAAAATTATGAACATTTGAGGCTAATGAATGCATTTATACCAGAAAGAAATTTTTTATTTATTAAGGAATAAGCCCTGAATTTTATGAAATAAAAAATTTGGAGATATTATCAAGCTGATATACAAAAAATTGTGATTTCTTTACAATTAATGGTCTGAAATGACCCGTTATTATTTTTATTTTCCTGAAATAATATGCAAAGGATTTCTCCTACAATATAAAGATGAGATTCTTCATAAGGAATAAATTAAAAATATTTATACTGGGCGACCGTCAAAAGTCTTCCATTTCAAAATGCTCCAAAAATATACATTTTTATAGAATAAATATCTACAGCGCTCTAAAATGTATTTTTATCTATCATTCACCTGAAAAAGATGTGAGTTATTTAAGGTCGATTTCGGTACAATATTGCGTTTTTCAAGTTTTACTCATCGATTTGCTTACCGATTTTATTGAAATTTAACTGCTAAAAATAAAACTGGATGTAAAATTATGGATAAGAATACATTTTCAAGTACTACAGAAATTTTTAAACTGTAAAAAATGTGTATTTTGAAACTTTGTTTGTTTCATTTGAATTAAGGCTTATTCGTCAATAAATAAAAAATACTTTGCAGGGTTGACATAATTTTTTTATCTCAAATTGGTATTTAAAAAAATTTAAACATAGTAAATTCATTTTTAGACCTGAAACAGTCTGCCTGAACCTCTAAACAATTTTTTTCGAATGAAAGGAAATTTATGGCAGTATTTTTCAACCGAAAGGGGCAAATTTAGAGATCAGCGTTTTCAAAATTCAAAATCAAAATTTTTTTCCACAACTTTGATCGTATAAAATGCTCCCATCAATTTCTAAAATAAAAATCGGATCTCTCTAACGCGAAAATGGCAGGAGAAATAATTTGACACTTTTATATATCTTTTATTATTATTGTAAAATCTCTCGGATATCTTTAAATCTATCATAATAATAATTCGTTTAAACTATAATAAAATAGTCAGAAAAATTATTTAGTGTGACTATAGAAGAAAAACACACGTGCTACGCTCGAGATTATTTTTGGTGTAACAAGAAAAATTTATATTTAAATATAAAATTATTAATCTTTCAAAAATTTTGTATTTTACAGTATCTTTTATATGAACTAATAAAAAATAAAAGCAAAACCAATTTTTCTGATAATTGATTAAAATTTTTTGTTGTATTTTTTTTTTTTTTGAATCACCAATTTCCGGTATGAAACGCCATTAGAACCAAAAATGACTCTGAATGGTAATTCAAAAAATCTTATGATTTTTTTAAATCAAAATACTAATTTATGACAAATACATTGATATAAAATAACAAAAAATTCATTCGAATTCTACATCTCCTTTAAAGAATCATTATTCAATTCAATCATTTGAATCATTATTGTTCAAAATAACCAATTTTTGATTGTGACTCTTCTTTTGAAGTGTTTATAATATAACTTTTTTTTAAATGAAAATACTAATTTTCGATAGAAAAACAACAACGTAACCTAAAGTTGTTCAAAAATTGTAAATATTCTTTGAAGTCTAATGACAATATTTTCAAAAAAATACCAATTTCCGAGAAAAGCTCTAAAATGATCCAAAATTGTTAAATGATCCTAAATCTTCTTCAAATTATAATTATTTTTGTTCAAAAATACAAATTTTTTATGTGAAACAACAAATTAATCTGAAATTATTAAAAAATTATGAAATTTTCTTGAAATCTAATGATTTTTGAATAAAAATGTCAATTTCCGATGAAAAAAAAAAACGCAATGCAAAAATCTCCAGGTTTGTGAATTTTATTATTTTAGGCCAAATAAATTATTCGATTTAAATCTAATCACCTTTGTTTAAAACTACCAATTTCTGATTAAACATACTAACATAATCAAAAATTCTTAAAAGGTCATAAATTGTGTTGAAATTATAATTATTTTCGTATGAAAATAGCAATTTTCAATATATAATAACGGCACATGAATTTGTTTCGAAATTATGAACCTTCTTTGAAATCTAATGATTTTGAAATAAAAATTTCAATTTTGGATAACAAACTAGAACACAATCCGAAATTGTACAAGCTAGTGAATTTTATTATTTAAAACAAAAGAAATCATTTATTCACATTTAAATCCAATGAATTGAGTTTTAAAATGTATATCTCAGGTGAAAAACACCAACATAACATGAAATTGTTGAAAAATGGTAAATAATCTTTAAAATCTAATAATAATAATTACAAAATACCAATAATTTCCGACAAAAAACCTTAGCATAAAATAATAAAAAATTTTTCTGAATTGTAAATCTTCTTCGACATCTGGTCATATCCAACTACGAAATTCTTGAAAATTGCAAAAAAAAAGCCAAGAAAGATAACGTACCCTAAACTTGCTAAGAAATTATCAACATATTAAGTCTCATGATTTTTGTGGTAAAATGTAAATTTTTTGTTAAAAATGCTAGAAAAGCGAAAAAAAGTAAATTGTTGACAAAATTTAATCTGTGAAATGTAATAATATTTTACAATAAAGACCCGTTTCTGATATAGAATGTTGACATAGCCTAAAACTGTTGAAAATCTGAATCTTTATTATTTTTTTGAAAAAATGCCAATTTCTAGTGAAAAATGAAAGAAAATAGGAGAGTGTGACAGAAATTTATTCTTTTGGACCATCCTTCTGAAAATCCTTCAATTAGCTTTTCAATAACAATGATTGCGGGATCTTCGAGACAAAGAAATAAATTTATAAATAAAGAAGATAAAGAATCTTTTTTTATAATTCATAATATAATTATAATCATGATTGATAATTCATAATAATTAAGATATAAAAAAAAGAGATTAAGAAATTGGTTCTACTATTTTATATGTTTTATCTTGCCTTTATGAAAGAAAATATTGTGAAAATGTTCTTCTGGAGATGTCAGGAAGCTAAGTTGAAAAAAAATTGATCTTAGTTTTCCGTCTTGAAATAAAAGAAGATGTTGTGATTATGTTCTTCTGGAGATCTCAGAAAGCTGACATGCAAAAATTTGGTTCTACTTTGAAAATTTTTTTATTTCGCCTTTATAGAAGAAGATATTGTGAATATGTTCTTCTGAAGATGTAAAAAATCCAGCATGATAAACAAATTGGTTCTACTTTTTTATATTTTCATCTTGCCTTCATGGAAGAAGATATTGTGAATATGTTCTTCTGGAGATGTCAGAAAGCTAACTTTGAAAAATATTATTATTATTATTATTGTCTTGTTAGGCTGGTCCATCTAAGCCCTGTAGCACTGCAGTAAAACCTATTATACTTTTATATTTTTTTTATTCGAAACTCCGGTGAAACAGAGGTCTATATACGACTCAACCTCAGCTTGTTTTCAGAAACGTACCGTATAAAGTGCAATAAAAAAGGATTGCTAGGTTCCACCCAATCTGCCTCGTAAAATGTCTGCACTTAAAAAGTTTCCGGCAAATTTCGCACCTAATGCCTCAGAGGGAAAAAGCACAGATTCAAATTCGCAAGAGGCGTTGTTTGGCAAGGAACTGACCCTTGTTTTTGCAACTTCAATGAAGGAGACGAGAACGATGAAAGTTTTGGCTCGAGGCCAAGAATTTAATAATATGGATAATATCTTGGGCTTAACTGTAATATAAATGAGTGTATATAAAACAGTTTACGTCTTAAGATACTTCAATGAATAGTGAAAAGGCTCGTTTGAAAGTGAGGATCAGTTCACATCATCGCCTTCGCGTGCTAACATCTCAACCATTATTGGATAATAGTTGGGCAAACTTTCTGCAGCTATGATCTTAATTTTCCACTTCACCGCTGCCAAAAGGATGAGAGACTTTAAACGATAATAGAGTTCAAAGTAACTCCAGTTGGAAAAACAAAGTTTTCATAAAATAATTTCCATTCTTTAATTTATCTGTCTTTGTAAGTATATTTTTATGAGATTATTACGAAAGTTTGAGTATGAATGTTGACGGTGTAGAATATGAAATTCTGGATATAAAAAAAATTTCTTCAGAGAGTGAGGGGGGTCAGTGGAAGTAACTTTACGAATAAAGTTTAGTACGTTTCCTGATGGTATATTTGAAGAAAGTTTGCGAATTTTGAGAAAGATGATCCTGTTCAAAAATAACTTAATAAATTCAAAAAGCACGTTCAAAAAACCTCTTTTTCCTTTTTTTAAACAATTCTTATTTTCCCCCTATTTTTAAGAAGCTTCCTTTTGTTCACGTTTTTCCTTCAAATGCAATCTGAGTTATAAGAACTCTTTGGTTGAAAATTAACTTTTGAACTGAAAATAAACTTTTTGGGATTAGAAATTAATTTTTTCAACTGAAAATTAATTTTTTTAACTGAAAATTTAACTACTCCATTTTTGATTGAAAACGTATCTCTTTCAGTTAAAAATTAAACTATTTGGTTTAAACTTTATCTTTTTCAGTTAAAGATTCAACTATTTTGTTGAGAAATCATATATTTTATTGTGAACACATCTTTTTAGGTAGTGAATTAATCTTTATTGTCAAAAAATAATCTTTATGGTTAAAAATTCGACTACTTAGTTGAATGTCAAACTATCTTTTTCAAATTTCTTTTTTGAAGATTCATTACATTAGTGGAAAATTTATTTCTTTGTTTGGAAATTGAACTATTTTGTTTAAAATACGTTATTTTTTGATTGAGAATTAACTTATTTTGCTGAAAATCTAACTAATAGATTTTTCGTTTAAAATTTTTATTCTAAATCTAAAATTGATATTTTCTAATGGAAAATTAAACTATTTGGTTAAAAACGTTGTATTTTTTCGAAATTTGTCTCTTTATGGTAGAAATATGATTTTGTTGGATGAAAATTCATCTTTTTAGTAAAAACTATTCTTTGGTTAAATATTGTACTATTTGGTTGAAAATTCAACATACTTCGCTTTGTAATCTTGAGCGTGTTATATAGAATCCAATATGTAATCTACATTAATTTTATTCAGTAGAATTCATTCCTCTATTATTTGACAATTTAATTCATCAGAAACGTGAAAAATGCAGAATAAACGGATAATCCGTTTTTAGCCAACTTTTCGAAAAATTCTAAAGGGGCAGGGTTGTCGAAAATTGCCCAAAATTGGGAACGTAGTTTATGAAAGTTAGTTTGACTTTTTTATATTTTTTATCTTGCCTTTAAAGAAGATGATATTGTGAATATGTTCTCTTGGAGATGGAAAAAGGCTAACATTATAGAAAAATTGGTTTTACTTTTATATATTTTTTATGGTGCCTTTACAAAAGAATATATTTTGAATATGTTCTTCTTGACATTTCATAAAGCTAACTTTAAAAGAAAATTCGTTTTACAATTTTATATATATATATATTTAATTAGTTGTACTTTTTCATCTTGTCCTTATAGAAGAGGATATTTTAAATACGGTTTTCTAGAGATGTCGGACAGCTAATATAAAACAAAATTGGTGTTATTTTATTTATTATTTTTTATCTTGCCCCTATGAACAAAGGGATTGTGAATATGTTCTTTTGGAGATTTCAGAAAGCTAAGCTTAAAGAAATTGGTTTTACTTTTTTATATTTTTTATACGGCCTTTGTAGAAGAAGATATTTCAAATATGTTCTTCTGAAAATGTCAGGAAGCTAACATAAAAAAAAATTGTTTTCACCACTTTATATTTTTTATCAAGCCTTTATAGAAGAAGATATTGCAAAAATGTTCTTCTGAAGATGTCAAAAAGCTAACATGATAAAGGAATTGGTTCTAATTTTTTACATGTTCTATCCTGCCTTTATGGAGGACAATAGTGTGGAAATGTTCTTCTGGAGATGTCAGGAGGCTAATTTGGAAAAAAATTGGTTTCACTTTTTCGTCTTGCCTTTAAAAAAGAATATATTAAAAATATGTTTTTCTGGAGATCTCAGAAAGCTAACATGCAAAAGAATTGGTTCTACTTTTTCATATTTTTTATTTTGCCATTATAGAAGAGTATATTGTGATTATGTTCTTCTGGAGATCCCAGAAAGCTAACATGCAAAAAAATTGGTTCTACTTTTTGTCATTTTTCATTTTGTCTTCATAGAAGAAGATTTTTTGAATATGTGCTTCTGAAGATGTAAAAAAGCTAGCATGATAAACAAATTGGTTCTACTTTTTTGTATTTTTTTATCTAGCCTTCATATAAAAAGATGTTGTGAAAGTGTTCTTCTGAAGATGTAAAAAAGCTAACATGATAAAGAAATTGTTTTTACTTTTTCGTCTTGCCTTTGTAAAGAAGATATTGTGATTATGTTCTTCTGGAGGTCTCAGAAAGCTAACATGCAAAAGAATTGGTTCTATTTTTTCATATTTCTTATTTTGCCTTTGTAAAAGAAGATATTGTAATTATATTCTTCTGGTGATCTCAGAAAGCTAACATGCAAAAAAATTGGTTCTAATTTTTTATATTTTTTATTTTGCCTTTATAGAAGATGATATTGTGAAAATGTTCTCCTGAATATGTCTAAAAGCCAGCATGATAAACAAATTGATTCTACTTTTTTATATTTTTATCTTGCTCTAATGGAAGAAGATATTGTGAATATGTTTCTCTAAACATGTCAGAAAGCTAAATTGAAAAAAAATTAGTTTTACCCCTTTATATTTTTTATCTAGCTTTTATAGAAAAATATATTGTAAAATGTTCTTTTGGAGATGTCGAAAGGCTAACATGATAAAGAAATTGGTTCTACTTTTTTATATGTCTAATCTTGCCTTTATAGGAGAAGATATTGTGCAAATCTTTTTCTGGAGATGTCAGGAAGCTGATTTGAAGAAAAAATGGTTTTAATTTTTCGTCTTGCCTTTATGAAAGAAGATATTGTGATTATGTTCTTCTGGTGATCTCAGAAAGCTAGCATGCGAAAAAATTGGTTCTCCTTTTTTATATTTTTATTTTGCCTTTATAGTAGAAGATATTGTGAATATGTTCTTCTGAAGATGTCAAAAAGCTAGCATGATGAACAAATTGGTTCTACTTTTTTATATTTTTATCTTGCCTTTATGGAAGAAGATATTGTGAAAATGTTCTTCTGGAGATGTCAGGAAGCTAACATGCAAAAGAATTGGTTCTACTTTTTTATATTTTTTATTTCGCCATTATAGAAGAATATATTGTGATTATCTTCTTCTGGAGATCTCAGAAAGTTCACATGCAGAAAAATTGGTTCTCCTTTTTTATGTTTTTTATTTTGCCTTTATAGAAGAATATATATGATTATGTTCGTATGGAGATCTCAGAAAGCTAACATGAAAAAAAATTGGTTCTACTTTTATTTATTTTTTTTGTATAGAAGAAGATATTGTGAATATGTGCTTCTGAAGATGTCTAAAAGCCAGCACGATAAACAAATTGATTCTACATTTTTATATTGCCTGTATGGATGAAAATATTCTGAATATGTTTTTCTGAAGATGTCAGAAAGCTAATTTGAAAAAATTGCGGTTTTACTTTTTCGTCTTACATTTACTGAAGAAGATATTGTGATTATGTTCTTCGGGAGATCTCAGAAAGCTAAAATGCAAATAATTGGTTATACTGTTTTATATTATTTATTTTGCCTTTATAGAAGAAGATATTGTGAATGTTTTCTTCCGGAGATGTCAAAAAGCTAACATGAAAACTGATATTGAATTCATATCACGTGAAATTGCTCTTCGTGACACTGGAACAGTTTCGAGCTTGTCATGTATGCAAAGGATAAGTATAAGAAATTGTTCTTCATGCATCCGTTGACTTATCAAGTTTTCGCATTCTCACGTCTCTCTGAATCCGTGTTGCACTGGATGCTGATAACATAACGGATGGAAGGAGAAAGTACACTCATAAACCCGAACTACGGTTTTAGTCCTCGTATTTGTTTTGAGAAATAAGTTACATATTTACTCATAAAAGTGTGAAGTTTAAAACAATAACGTAGAAGTTGCTTACGTTAAACAAACTTTTCCAAACGTTTCCTTCTGAGAGATGTAGAGATTTTTGTTCTAAAGATGAAGAGAACGAAATATCGCTTTTTCAAGAAAACGAATCCTATTTATCAAACCACTTAAGAAATTTAAGTTTGGAAAGAAATTGACCCTATTCCAGAAAAGAGATTTATTTATGTGGTCATAAAACTGAGAATCTCTGTTTCAGAAAAGTTACACGGTTTTTTGGATATAAAATGCAGAGTTTGTTGAAAATAGTCATCTTTACTCGAGTAATATAATATCTCAAATTAGCCGCTTTGTAGTTTGCGATGCGGCATAATTAATTTAAATGGTATGTAATTTTAAACGCTTCCAACTCAGTGTCAAGTTTTCAACCTTTCCACCTCAAATGGTTTGGTGTTTTGCTACTAAAAACTATTGATTTTTGTATTTACAGTTTTAAAAATTAAAGAAGAACTCTACTTAAATTTGTGAATGTTTACAGTGTTTAAATGTTTACAGATTGAAATTTTGAATCATTTTTAGTATAAAAAAGTCATACCAAAATTTTTAAACGAATTTTCAACCAAATAGTTCATTTTTCAACCAAAAAAATTAATTATCTACCAAACAGAATGAATTTTGAATTAAATGCATTAAATTTCCAATAAAAAAGATAAATTGAAACAATTTTTAATTATTTTTAACTAAGAAGAAACGAATTTTCATGAAAATAGTTGAATTTCCAACCAAATAGATATACATAAAATACATGAACCTTGAATCAACTAGTTGAGTTTTCAAATCAAACATATTAATTTTGAACCAGAAATGGAATAAATAAATTTTCAGTTTGAAAAATTCATTTTCAACACACAAAAAAACGAATTCTTTACCAAAAAAGACCAATTTTCAACAAAAGGCAAGAATTTTCAAACAAAAAGTTGAGTTTTTAACTCAAAAAAAAAAAAAAATTTGAAACTAAAAATGGAATTAATTAATTTTTATTTTCAAAGAATTAATTTTTATTTCAAAAAAATTAATTTGTAGCAAACAAAAAACTGAATCGAAAAAGCTGAATTACAAACCAAACAAATGGAATTTTCTACAAAGCAGTTGAGGCTTCAACCCGAAAATATATTTTTTTGATAAATAAGTTCATTGCCAACTAAACTGTTGAATTTCAAAGCTGCAATGACGAGTTTTCTACAAAAAAATTGAATTTTCAACCCAAAAAAGACGAGTTTAAAAAAAAAAATTTTATTCAACCAAAAAAAAGAATTTTTACAAAGTAGATCAATTTTCAACAAAAGAAACGAATTTTCAACCAAAATGATCAATCTCCATCAAAAAAATAAATCTTCATCTAAATAGTTGAATTTTAAACTAAGAAAGATTTTTCAGTTTTTAAAGAAAAAAACAATATGGATTTCAAAATGATGAATTTTTAAATAAAAAAGATGATTTTGCTAGAAAAATAGTTGAATTTTTAATCTGAAAATATTATTTTTTCAATAAAAAATGTCATTACCAATACAAATGTTGAAATTTGAAGCTATTAAAACAAATTTTCTACAAAAAAAAGTTAAATTTTCAAACATAAAGAGACGAGTTTTAAAGAAAATAAATACATTTTTTAGTAAAGAAGTTGCATTTAACAGAAGAAAAAAAATATTTTCACTTTTAGTTAAAAATGTTGATTTTCGAGGACAAAAAAAGACGAATTTTCAACGAAAAAGTTAAATTTTCAGAATCAAAGAAATTATATTTTAACTAAAATGATGAATCTTCAACCAACCAAGAATTATGAAATTTAGACTAAATTCTTTAATTTTCAACCAAAAACAAATCTTCTACCTAGAGACAAATTTTTAACAAAATACATGAATTTTCTACTAAAAAAGATAAATTATCAACCAAATATGGCACAGTTAAATTTTTAGTTGAGAAAATAAATTTTCAACCAAAGAAAAACGAACTTTCAACGAAAAAGTTAAATTTTTAAGCAAAGAAATTAATTTTTAACTGAAAAAAATGAATTTTTTACCTGGAAAACTTATGTTATACCCTCAAAGACAAATATTTAACCAAACACACCAAACTCTCCGTTGTAGACCCCCAGATTTCCGAATTTTCACCAAAACAGTTGATTTTTCAACTATTAAAGATGCCATTTCTACCAAAAGTGATACATTTTCAATCCAAAAAGACAAATTTTCTGGAAAACAGTTGCATTTTTAACAAAAATTTAATTTTTAAACAAATGGCTGAATTTTCTACAAAAATGGATGAATTTTCAACCAAATAGTTGAATGTATAACTGAAAAAAATTAAATTTTCAACTAAAATATATATTACGTAGTGCATTGTCAAATAGTCTATAAAATATATGTTATATCAAAATGTTACGAACTTCAAGTTTTGGAATAAAGATTAATTAATTTCGTTTCATTCAATTTAATAATTTGAATGTTTGATTTTGAATGGATTAAATCTCCTAGATTTTCAGTTTTCAAGTCTCCCAATCTGATTTATTTAATTTCGAATATCTGAAAGTAGCCTTTGTTTAATCAAGTACGCTTACTTTTCAATATTTTTGTTTTCAATCTTTTTGTCTAATTAATTTTTAAAATTTGACAAACTTTTATATTTTTATCATCACCATCTATCTAAAATAAATTACACTAGTTTAGAAAACTAAAAATTGTTGTTGCCCACTGCATCTCAATATGATTTTTTATACGTATTTTGGCCCACTAAACACGGCAATCACGCACACAACGTTTTTTATGGAAGCGTTTTCGAGATATTAATGTTCGAAATTTGTTTTCAATTTTCAGAGTTTTGCCGATCGGCTCAGTAGTTCATATGCTAGCGATTTTAATAAGTGGGCTAATATTTGCGATTTATATTCTTCTCAGGACGATTAGGGACATCGAGGTTCAAGGAAATCGGTTGATTAGAACGCGAGATATACTCAAAAAAGTCGCAAAAACTCTGAAAATTGAAAGAAAAAAATTTGGACATTGATATCTCTAAAACGTTTCTATAAAAAATTTTTGAGTGATTTTCGTGTTAAGTCGGCCAAAATACATGACAAAATCATAATGAAATATTTTTCCTCGTTTATTTATTTTAATGAGGAAATTATGAATTATTTGCATAAGATTTAAATTCATACTTAGTCGTTCAATTTTAAATTATTAAATGCTGATTTTTTCAATGTGAACAATTTGGCTTGGAAATCATTCACAATAAGAGTTGAATTCACTGGCACCAAAAAATATCTAATTATTCGAATAACTGTATATCAAATAGAAAATTATTTTCATGAACTACTTCTCCAAGGGATAAAAAGACGGATCAACATTTCTCTCACAGAACCAAGAATTTAAGTCTTTCTCTAAAGTGCAAAGCACAAGCTTTTTCTAAAGCTCCTGTATTATCTCCTACATGCAGAAACATTCATAGATTTGCTCAATATGCAAAAAAGAAAGAACGTTGGCTGAAAGAGATCAAAGTGCACCCTGGAGGATGAATCATAATATCTCACTCCACTTTCCAACACTAGGGAAGGTATCTCTTTCATACTCGAGACCATATTTCCTTCCGTAGGCGTCTCTTCAGATTTCATCTGATAATCTAGAGAAGAGTTTACTCTAGATTTAGACGAATTCCAATCATACATTCTTATGCTAAATTTCGTTATGGTTTTGGATTCTAGTAGCTAACAAATTGTCGAAGTTCAAAAGGCGAGCCAGATGTACGTTGAGTAAACAAATCACCCTTCACTTGTGGAAAGGTTGTGCTTGTATAATGTATAACACTGGCATTAGTCTGACTCAGCATATAAGAAACGTGCCAGAAGAAATTGAACTTCTTCTCGGCTTTGCATCCTTCCTGTTTTCGC
Source organism: Andricus grossulariae (assembly GCA_011634705.1). Taxonomy (NCBI): domain Eukaryota; kingdom Metazoa; phylum Arthropoda; class Insecta; order Hymenoptera; family Cynipidae; genus Andricus; species Andricus grossulariae. The sequence continues at coordinate 51,989,069 of JAABKJ010000755.1, read as the reverse complement.
ATTCTTCAAAGATATGGGTGTCTCCTTAATTTTTGTCAAGAAAGTCACATGAGTAGGGCTTATCAGAAAAAAAGTTGATTTTTCCTTTTCCTCGGAGCCTGAAAAGTTTCTAGAGGGTGCCAAAATGACTTCCTAACAGCTTGAGCGTAAACGGAATATTCCCTTAGTTTGCACAATGCGATCAAAGGTCAAAATCAGGAAAAGGAAAGACCTAAATTTTGTATTTTGGATAAACCCTAATGAACCATCTAAGCTGGGACATAAGTGACCAGGTGATTTCGAGTCTTTGTTTTGCAGAAAAAAGTTATATTGTATTTTATTTATATATTATTATTATTATTATACCATCAGGCCATATCCCGCTAGGGGTAAGCGTGACGCACTCGGTGAGAAAGAAAGTCATGTGGCGGAGGTCCATCAGTGTCCCAAGTCTTTTGTTTTTTATATTTTTTCACATACTTATTTTATTTTATATTATACTGTATGATAATAAGCAACAATAGTTAGTTTATAATTCACTATCGAGTGAAAAAACTAATTCAAAAGACAGTTGAACCATTTCAATAATACATATATGCTAATTTCTCTATGATTTTTTAAAAATAAACATTCTAGTGGTTGTTAGTACAGTTGTTGCTAGTGAGAAAATAAATTTGTTTGATGAAGAGTTTGTTGAAAACGTGAACATTTTCTTTTGTGATTGTCTTGAATGCAAAAAATTGGAAAAAGTTGATATTTCGAAATTGAAATTCCTTCATCTTGAATTAAAAAAATACGATATTATTTTTCTTTAATGGGCGAAATTTCCCGTTGTTTAGAGCGTTATAAAATCACAAGAAATTTAAAATTCCTAAATCACGAAAAAATTTTCTTTCATGAAAGCAAAAAATATTTGCATGATTCTTCGATTCAAGTTGTAGAAAAACAGGTTCGACATATTTAACTTTTTCCAAAAAACTGTGCATTTAGCTGAATCCAAAGAATATGCTTTTTGCACATTTTTAGAAAAATTCTAAATTGAACACAATTTTGTTTTTAATTTCCTACTCTTATTACTGTTCAACAGCAAGTACTTCATATGAAAAAATTTGCCATAATTTTTTAGCCAAATGGTACATTCAAAAACTGAAAAAAAGATATTAAGGAACGACTGAAAAATCTCGGAAAATAAAATATTTTGAATGAAAAATTTCCGAAATTGGAAAATTTCCGACATTTTATGATATGGCCGAATTTGAGAATTCCCGAAATTATGTTATAATATATTCGACAATTATTAAATTATTGAATAAATAATAATTAACAAGAAAGGATAGTTTTATTTTATGAATATATTTTGATTTTATTTATTATCTTAATATTTTTCGTTAGAACAGTTTTTTAATTGTTTAGATTCGGGCATTTTATCATTCGAAAATTTTCCTGCGTCGCTAATTTTATAGTTTCGGAAATAGTTCATATTGTCGGCAATTTTATTTCTGGAATTATCTATTATCGGGAACTTAAAAATGCAGTAACATTGATTTGTTGGAAATTTTCCAAATTAGAATTATCAACTTTTCGCTAATTCTATAATTTCGGGAATTTCCTGTTTCAAGAATTTTATTTTTCGGGATTTTACAGACGTTTCGATATTATCCGTTTACAAATTTTTTTACATCTTTAGCGTGCTAACCAAAAAGTTTTTTTCTCTGAGCCCAAACAATTGAATTAATTTTATTATTTTTATTTTTATGATACTGAAAATCTGTCAAATCAATTATAAAATCATTACAATCAACTAAAGCATTTATTTTGCAACACAACGATTTTTTAAAATTATTTTTGTATCTTGAAAAAATTATTTTCATTGTAAAATAATTACATTTCGCACAAAAATAAAACTTGTTAATTTTTTCATGTACAATTTTCTGTTTGGAACAATTTATATAAAGCACATAGGTTTTATCATTTTTTTTAAAGAGGACATTTTGAAGTAGAGTATGAGGAAGTATTAAGAAAATCAGGGCAGGCATCTTTAATGAATCCAATTTTTAAAAAAATCCAATTTTTTGTTTTAAACAAAAAATAACCCTTGAGGATCTATTCAGGAACTTTCAAACAAAAAATTTAAAGGTGAAATCTTTAACAATTTATATCTTCTATACTGAACATATAAGTAGCCAAAGTTTAAAAAAAAATCGAGAACGTAAGGGTCTGGTTTGTGTAAGTCTAGCATGGAATATCTTCGCACACTATAAAAATTTTTTGGATAAAATTCCCGAAAATTTTAGGGACACAATAAACCCGATAATTCGGCAATTTTCCCAGAAATAATGTCAAGAAAATACCCTACTAAGTTCGGTAAATTTACAAGGTATTTTGGTAATTTTCCCGAAACTAATTTCGGGAAAGTTGCACAACTATTTCGGTAAATTTCCGGGCGATTCCGGTAAATATTTTAGTTTGGAAATTATTCAAAAAAAATTTACGTTCACCTACAAAAATACAAGCAAGGTTCAAAAAATTCGAATAGTTAATTATACAAATATTTCATGTTTTCATTATAACTGTGGTGAAATTATTTGTCTCACTTACTCAGAACTACTTTCTATTGTGAGATAATACGCTCTGCGGCACCTAGTGGTATTTGTCCTGAACTACTGAATGATGCGAATCAGAAATTTACTATCGAAAGTAGTATTTATTTAAAATGATACATTAATTTTAATGAACTAAATACGCTTTTCTTCCAAAAAATGTTGAAGCATATTGTTTCTTATCTTATCATGTTTTATCAATAGTTTATTTTATCAATAGTTGAGGAAAAATTTCTCATTTCAGTTCAGGTTGTTTATGAATTTTTACTTGTAAAATTACATTCAAAAACTGGGAAAATTCTCAAAGTGTGTAGAATATTTTGGGACGATAGAAATATTCCCTGCAAAAACGATTGTTCTTCATGAATATTGGAAAAAGATTCTTTCAATATTAACCAGAAAACTACCAATGGTGGAAGAAAAATTACCTATTACATTTCGGGTAATTTCTCACTTTATGCTGGGAAAATTACTTAAAAATTTGGGAAATTCTTTAAATTTCATGGTGTTTCTCATTTCCTTAAGTGATTGGAAAAATTACTATACATGATGGAAATATGTGCTTTAGAATCAATAATTTTCCCTAAATAATGAAAAAATACTCTCTCTTCATCAAAAATAAATTTTCCTACCCAAAATGTTATTTTAACTTCATCTCTACAAAAAAAGTTGAATTTTCAACCTTATAAATTGTAAACCAACATAAATTGTAAGAATATACTAATAAATTTAAATTTATTAACAACCATTCAGGTCTATCCCTCCTGCTTTTGTATAATGATAAGAAGAAGCTGCAATTCAGTTGCTGATAAATGAGATTGTTTAAAAAGTTGATTGTAGGTTCATTCCTTAAGGCAATTTCCGTTTTTGATCCGAAAACTTCAAAGTATAAGGTGCGATGTGTCGTACAAAGAAAATCGAATTCTAAAGCCTGGCTTGTCATGATGACCAAGAGGAAGCAATTCCTATATCTCTAGGAAATAGATACGTCCTATCTTGGTGCTTTTATAGGAGCAAGTGCTGAAGCAATATTGTAGCAGCACAAAGACTTCCAGGTACATTATATACACAAAGGATCAAAGAGTCTCTTGAAAACCTAAAGTATTTTTAAAATGGCAACAGAAATGAAATTGTAAAACTGGTATTTAAAATTTGAAAAACCTTAACGAGATTGCTATCAACTTTCATTTGCATGAGATGAGAAAATTGTAGCTGGAATATTGTTTCGCGGATTCTAATTTATTTTCTGAACTTTTTTTGGATATTCGTGACTAATTCACAAATGATATTTTTATTTCTGCCAAAAAATATTTAAAAATGTTAATTAATCATTGAAAAGGCAGTTAACGGTGTTGATTAGGATGCTGGAATTCGGAGAAATGCCGTAACCAGCAGTAACATATTATTAATATCATTGTTAATAATTTCCTAATTTTCAATCGTAAATTTTTTAAATTAAATACTCTTAGATTTTAGAAGATTTGCGATTCAAAGTTCTGGAATTTTGAGGAGTTACAATTGACAATTCTAGAATTTTGAAAATATAGAATTGAAAATTATTCAATTTTGAAGATATATATTTTAAAGGTAATTCGGAACATTTGTTCTGAATAGTTTAATTTTGAGGACTTACTATGGAAAATTCTTCAATTCTCCAATTTTAATGATTTGCAATTCAAAAATTTTCCATTTTGAAGATTTGCAATTGAAAACTCTTCAATTTTGAAAGATGTAGAAATAACAGTAGTTAAGCTTTGATGATTTTGAAGATGCAAAGTCAAGAGTTTTTAATTCTAAATGTTCCAAATTCATTAAATTTAGGATTTTAATCGTTAAAATTACAGCATTTTTGCATGTAAAACTTAAAACTTGCACAATTAAAATTTTTTTGAAGATTGAAACCGTTTCAATTTTAATGATTTACAAATTAAAGTTCCACAATGTTAAATAATTACCATTCAATTTCTTCAATTTCAATCATTTTGAGTTTAAGAGTCTTCAATTTTGAAGATGTATGAATACAATTTTTTCAATTTTGATGATTCTAAAGATCAAAAGTCAAATGATTTATTTTCTGAATCTTCCAAATTGACGAAATTTCAAATGTATCTGATCAGAATTGCAGAACTTTCAAATATAAGACGTTACACTTTTTTAATTTTTCATTGCAAATTTTGTTCAAATTAGGAAATCTTCCACCTTAAACACTGACAATTCAAATTTTTAAAATTTTGAAAATTAAAATTAAAAATTCTTGTATTTTAAAACTTACCGAATCCATTTCAAATTATACAGGCCAGCGGGCGACTTGTTCAGAATAAGCTTGCCTATAAAATATGATATTTTACGTGGAAAATAAGAAGACAAGTAGGTATTTTTTTTAATCAACGTAACGATATTTTTACATTTTTTCACAAATATTTTAGAATTTTGAGGATACAATGAGTTTTTCGCAAATCTCCCGAAAAATAACAAAATACTAAACGGGAAATGTATGGTCAGTAGACTTTATCAGTACCTATGATTCCTAAATAATTCAGGAAAAAAAGATGGGGTCTTTAAAAAAGAATTTGTTCCTTTTTTTCAAAAATGCAAAATAACGTTGTCATATTTATTATTTTTGAAATTTATTATGGGTTTGGAAAGAATGCAAAAAACTAGATAAACTGAAATAAGAAAAATCTTCATATCTCATAAAATTCAAAAATGGCACGGGGTTTAAAATAAAATTTGCAAAAAACTCATTGTATCTTTAAAATTTCAAAATATTTGTGAGAAATGTGTAAATATTGCTATGTTAATTTAGAAAAACACGTGTCTTCTTATTTTCCACGTACAAAAAAATATATTTCATAGGCAAGCTAATACTGAACATGTCACCCGCTGTCCTGTACGATTTGAAATGGATTCGGTCAATATAGATTAACAAATTAATCCAATTTTGAATGTTTGCAATTGAAGACTCTTCAATATAACCCAAGTAGACATTAATGTTACGAATTTCAATAATTTGGAATTCAAACTTTTTTTTCAACCGAAAATATGGATAAGAATTTTATAACTGTCATTAAATGTCACAAACAATGAATATTACGAAATTCTATAAAAATTCCATGTTTATTTATTAAATATACATAAAAAAACAGAAATATTCTATATTTTATATTGAAAATGAAAACATTTTAAACATACTCGAATTATAATCAAAGAGGTTTTAACAAACGAATCAAATATTACAAAATACATTTTTCAAATGTTAAGTCTGAAATAAATTACTAATGTGTTTGCATAAATTGAAATTGTAAATAAGAAACTTAACAAATGTTTAAACTCAAATTATGATAATATTCTCTGAACAGAGGTAATTAGATCGGGAAATTGTTGTTGGTCATTAATACCATTTTATTAAAATCCTTTGAAAATGTCTAACATTATTTTTTAAACATTCAATTTTTCGACAATATAACCTTTCGTTAATTTCCGTTACTAATCATAAAAATTACAGACTTTCAATAATAATTTTGCATTTAACAACTTATAATAAATAATTAAATGCAGTTATGACGTTGCATGAAATACAAAAATTTTTTCTTGACGTTGAATAATTCCGAAGAACGCCGCAAGTACATACGGACATCTTCGAAATCTTAACTCGCCAATCTTTGCAGTTAACGGTGTTCTCACAGAATCATACAATAATTATTTTCAAAGTTATTACCAATTAAAAACATTATTTTAATAGCCAGGTGTATCTATTTTTCACGATTCCAGCGAGATAAAAAACTCATTTTTCAATTTTTTGCAGTTAACGGTGTTTTTCCAAATCATGGTAGATATGTAAAGCAATTGGAAGTATTTTCTCGGAAAATGCGAATCGGAACTAAATAAAATGACTTCTCAATTTTATTGTAGATGTAGTAGAAGATTGATTTTTTTTACTTTCAAGTAAGAATTACTGTTCCTGTCAGAAATCCCACTTGTTATTTTCCAGGCGAAAAGGAAATAGAAGAAAAAGAGAAATCTACGGTGTCTCAGGATACCATTATTGAGGACCACATGCGCGCTATATCAATGACATTTTCTTGCACCTCTCACGTGAAAATGGGTCGCGATCCAAAAAAAGTTACTATTCAGATTGCCTGTAGACGGGAGTTCAGGGACGGCTGAATTTATCAGAAGTTTGTTAAATTAAAACCCAGAAAAAAACTGGATTAAAATCGGATTTGATCTTTCAATAAAAAAGAGTTAAATGAATCTAGTTATCTCTTGATTATTCTGAATGTAAATACAAATAAAAATCAATTTTTATATTTTATATTTTTGTTTTGTTATTCGTCTCACTTTGGGGCCGTTCAAAAACTACCTCAAGCTGTTTTGAAAAATTGGTCTATCCCTCCTATTTAAAGAAAATGTTATATATAGATCCTAATTTCTATTTTTGACGATAGCCCAATTTGGGACGTATTAGCAAACGAAATTTTAATCTACTTATGCTATTACATAACCATTACTCACAGATCTTTAGGCTTCTAATTTGAACAACCTCCGTTCCTTTTTCTTCCACGTCTCATTTTGCAATTTTTTTGCATTCATCGTTTCATTCTTTCTCATTTGCTCCCCTAGCACCCTCCTCCATCGACTTACTCCTTCATCCACTCTGCCCCCAAACCATCCACCCTATAATCTTTACCACATCATCTTGCCAACTTCCTTTACCTTCCATTCCTCTCCTACATCCTTCCCATACATGCTCTCATGTTTACTCTTTCCATTTACAGATTCTGCTCTTCCTGTTCTCTTTCCTTTCCCAATACATGCCTGCCCTTACCTCGTTTCCCAATCTGAATCTTGCTATACTGGTCCATCTTTTTTCTAACCATCCCTTTTCTAAATCCTTTGGTACTGCTTCCTTTTTTATCATATTGTACCATCAATTATATTTTGATTCCTCAATCATCCATCATCTTTCTATCAATTGTCTTTCCCTCTTCCTTTTTCCACTTCTTCATAGTTTACTCCAGTCCCGTCTTCTATATCTCTAGCCTTGAATATCTCCCTCCTTTCTTCTTCCCATCTCCTTAATTACATCGCCCTTTATCTCCTTTCTTCTACCTCCATCAAACACTTTCTCGCGAACTCCTCTCCCTTTCCCTCCCACAGCTTCGTCTGAAAATTCCATGCCCCTTTCCCGCTCTAGGAATTAATTTATCCCTTTGCGCTTCTTCTCACACCATATATCCCGGCGTCCTCCAGTCTACCCCTAGCATCCACCTTATATACCTACCTTGTAAACTCTCAACACCTTTCTTTTTTTTCCACCCCCATATCTCTGCTCCATAACCCAATAAAGGCCATACCAGCGTATCAAATAAATGCATTCTCCTTCTCCAATCTTCTAAACTTCTTTTTCCTATTCCTCATATCTGTTTCATTAGCCCTGTTTTTTTTCATCCTTTCTCTTATATGAGCTCTATAATCTCCATTTGTTTGCACGGTATATCCCAAATACTTGAACTCTTTTACTTCATCTAATTTTATTCCCTTCCATCTCCCCGTCCATTCTTTCTTTTTTTCCTCTCCTTTTCTAAACCTCATTCACTTTGTCTTTTCTACATTTAAATTCAACTTTTTACTATCCAAGTATTTTTTCAATCCTGTAATCAAGTCCGCTATCCCTTCTTCATCCTATGCCATCAACACTATATCGTCTGTGTATGCCAGTGTATATATCTTACGTTCCCTATCCTAACTTTTTCCACCCTTTTCTCTTCATTTCTTCTTCCAAGTCTAATATTAATGTATTAAATGAAAGTGAGCAGAGAGAATATCCTTGCTTTACTCCTCTTACCAACCAGAAACTATCTACTACTTGATCTCCTACCTTTACCTTGGTTTTTGTCTCTCTAAAAATGGCCGATACTCTCTTTATTAATCCCTCTCGTATCCCCTTTTTTACCATAACTTTTTCTATTTCGCCTCGGTCTAATGAGCCAGACGCCGCCTTTAAGTCTACGAACATTGATATCACTGCCCCTTTCTCCCTTTTAATTTTCTTATTTGCCAGATTGTTCAGAATATATATATATATTGTCCATCACCTCCATCCCTTTTCTAAACCCTATCTGGTTCGGCGGCTCTATCTGTTTTTCCACAACTTTTTTTTTAATTTCTCCGATAAAACAGTCACATATACTTTATAGAGTGTTCGCATTAGTGTCACTCATCTATAACCTTTAACCTTCTTCGTTATGCCTTTCTTCACTATTGGTATCACTACTCCTTCCTACCATAACTCTGGCAACCCCTCTCCACTCCATACTCTATTGCGAATTATACATGCCCATTTCTTTAATTCTAACCCCCCCCCCCACATATTTCCAGACTTAATTTGGAATCTCATCTATACCAGGTGCCTTCCCATCTTTATTCATACCTAATACCTTGACTATTTCCTCCCTTGTAATTTCCTCCTTCTCATCTGTTTCCCTACCATCTTTTCCTCCTTCCCTAACTATCCTCTCTACCCCTCCTAGTAATTTCATAAAATAATTTTTCATTCTACCATCTCAATATCCTGGTTTTCTCTTCTCCATCTTCTTCTCTCTCTATTTACCACCATCCAAACAGTTGTATTTTCAATAAAAAATACGAATTTTCGACCTAAGACTTTTATACCATGAAAGATGAATTTTCAATCCAAAGAAGATGATTTTTTAATCTGAAATTACGAATTTTCAACCAAACGGTAGAATTTTTCAAGAAAAAATATGACTTTTTAACGAAATAGTTGAATTATTAGCAAAATAGTTAAATTTTCAAAATATAGTTTAAGTTTGTAAACACATAGTGGAATTTTTGACAATTGAATTTGTAATCTTAAAGGCAGAAATAAATTTTTCTAAGAATAATGAATTTGTAGCAAAGGAATTAGATATTTAATAACATAATTAGGTTTATGATGAATCTTCAAAAAAAAATATTTTTAAAAATGATTATCAACTTTCAACCGTGTATTTGAATTTTTAACCAAAAAAGGTTCATTTGCAAAAAAAAATATAATGCCCGATATTTCAACAACAAAAAAATTTTAATTTTAAATCAAAAACAGTTGAATTCGGCCAAAAAGGATTAATTAAATAAAAATTTAATCCTTACCCCAAACATATTAATTTTTAATCAAACAGTTCCTTTTTCAATTAAAAATATAAAATTACGACCAACAGGGATAAATTAAAAAAATAAAAATACGGATTAGCAACAACGGAGTGAAATTTTCAACCAGGAACGATTCCTAAGTTGAAAAAGAAAAAAAAAATGTCATTAAATATGTTAAATTTGCAAACCAAAAAGGCGAATTCTCTGGAGAACGGTTGAATTTTTAACCAAAAGGTTGACTTTTTAAGCTGAAAAGATAAATTGTCTGCAAACCATTTTGAATTTTCAACCAAAAGCTATGAATTTTCAACAAAATTGTTAATTTTAAACCAAATGGGTAAATTTTTTTCTGATTAATTTCTACCAAAAAAGACGAATTCTAAATAACGTACATGAATTTTCAACCAAATTGTTCAATTTTCAGTTTAAAAAATTATTCTTCAACTAAAAAACGAATTTTCGACAAAATAGCTAAATATTTAACCCTATAGTATAACTTTTAACCAAAAGTGGTGAATTATAAATAAAAAATATAATACTTGATATTTCAATCAAAAAAAGATTTTAATTTTAAATAAAAAACAATTGAATTCGAAAAATAAGATGAATTAAACAAAAAATGGAATCCTCCTCACCCCAAACATATTAATTTTTGATTGAACGGTTCCTCTTTTAATTAAAAAATATAAAATTACGACCAACAGAGATAAATTTAAATAATAAAAATACGAGTTTGCAACAACGGAGTGACATTTTCAACCAGGAACGATTTCTTAGTTAAGAAAGAAAAAAAAGTCATAAAAAATGTTAAATTTTCAACCAAATGGGTTAATTTTTTTTCATATTAATTAAACGGATCCTTTTTTAATTAAAGAATATAAAATTGCCACAGGAAGAGGTAGACTTCAAAAATAAAAGGACAAACTTGCAAGAACAGAGTTACATTTTTAACCAGGAACGATTTCTTAGTTAAGAAAGAAAAAAAAATTTTATCACTTTTTGATTAAAAATAATTAACTTTGAACGAAAAGTAGTTGGATTTTCTTATCGGGTTCTATTAATTCAGTTTGAGTTCAAGCAAAGAAATGAGAAAGAGGGAAAGTTTTTCGAAAATAGGTGAGAAAATAGCAATTCTTTAAAAAAGGGGGTAAGGAGGGGAATAGGGTTAAAAGTGTTAAGGGTATACTTAGATGCTTTACTTGTATGGTAATATCACTGATTTTCATTTTCACAAGCTTTTATATTATTTATATTATTTGCTGATATTTACATTGACCCATTTTCGAATTAAGATTATAATTTGAACATAATCCAAACATAAAATTCAAATCCGATAATTATTGTATTTGCAAAATGAAGAGAATCGTATTGATATCCGACCCTGGAAGATATATCTGCTTGGATAGGTACATTCGTAGATCGTCGAATTTAAATTGGCATTGTCGAGAAGAAGAAAGATGGAAAAGAAAAGAGGGTGAGATAAAATGTCTGTGTTCCCGACACAGGATAAGTTGACGGATCCTCTGAAGGTACTTCTGTTTTTTTTTAATTCTCGCACGTGACATCAAATTTCCATATTCACGAAGGATAGCCACGAATTCAACGAAAACTTTCACACCTCCACTTTATGAATTTTCCTTGATTAAGTTTGCAGATTAAATATATATGAGTGAAAATGAAAAAGTTAATGTTATAACATTTTGAATTGAATAGAAAAAAGTGTTTCAAATCAACATAAAATGCAAACATGACCCTCATTTTTCGACTTGCCTCGCTTTAGCAAACTCTGCTTCCATGCTTAATATCTGATACTTAACTATACTATCTGCTTCCTCTCCTCTTTACAAACTTTTCTTCTCCATTCCTGTTCCTCCTACCTTCTCCACCTTACTCAACACTTTCTTCACCCATGGTAACGCCCCTTTGTCCCCTCTTTCATGCAACAATACCTCGATGCTTATCCTACTCCCTTTCACCCTTTCATACACCTTCCCGCACACTCCAAACATTCTCTTCTTTCTAGGAGGCCAAAACCTATAAACAAAACTTCAATACAATCACATCTCATCCTCGCTATAAGTTCCTAACTTTCTTTCTCTCCTTTCTCACAGTAATACATATTGCGCTCTCTCCCTTGACATAATCCAACCATAGTTCGCATTAAACCTTGACTCTCTTATTCTCCCCTACCATGCTGCGTTCTCTCTCCATGCTGTTCTTCTTAAACAGCTCATACACCTTCTTCTCCTACTCATTCATCCTTCTCACTTCATCCATCTGCAGCTCATTCCTTCTAAAATACCTTTCTCTTTCAACCTCCATCTTCCCTTCCCTATCATGTTCTCCGTCTCCCACCAACACTCCCTAACCAGCTAACTTCCACCCTCTTGCAAAAATTTCTCCTTATACTTACAGGCCCGTCTCTCTGTCAGAATCCCTAAACTCGTTCATACCTCTCCTGTACCCTATTTACCTCCATACCTCCACTCCGTTCAATACCGCACTCTTCACTAGGGAGTCAAACAATTTTATTCTCCTTTGAAAATTATCTGCAAACAACTTCTTTCCCAACCCCCAGACCTGCCTCATCACCACATTTGCCCTCCTAAAGCTTTCTTTTATATGACCAACCACTCTGCCATTTCTCCGAAACAGGAAGCTTAGGTACATAAACCCTTTTACCTCCTGCAGCGTCTTTCCCTTCCACTTCCACTTCCTCCTATATCCCTTCCACCTAGTTTCATGAACACCATAACCTTGGACTTTTCCGCATTAAACTCTAACTGATTCTTATCCAGGCATCTTCTCAACCTCTTTATCATCTCCTTTAAGGCCTCCTCGCTTTTTACCAACAACACTATGTCATCTGCATACGCAAATGACCACATCCTAATCCCTCCTAAGTTAACGCCTCCTACCACTTTGGGCTTTAGCATACTATCCGATTGAGGTCGTAAAAAGCACTAAGCTGAACGTACACCCTTGCCTCAACACCCTATCCATCCAGAAACCCGCTGAAATCCCCTCCCCACCCCTCCTCACAACATATCTTTCGTCTCTTTATTTACCGCCCGTACCCTCTCGATCAGGCTTCTTTCAACTCCCCTCTCCTCCAACGCCTCCCACAACCTCCCTTTATCTAGAGAAAGGACCGCGCCTTTGAGATCCACGAAAAACGTGTACACTTTCGACCCCTTCTAAGCTTATTCTCTACTCTCTAAGTCGGAATTAGTAGAAAATTACTAATTGGTAGTAGTTTTCTACTAAATTAAATAGTGCCGATTCGTTTACTAGTAATTCGTAAAAATCTACTAATTCAATGAGTAAGAATAACTGACTGAATGAATTAGTAACTATATCTACTAAAGGAATTGGTAATGCTACTACTAAATGAATTGGTAAATGTATTGCTGATTACTATTTTAAACGGTAGTTTCACGTAAATTAAAAAAATTATTTTACAATAAAGAGAATTTTATTAAAATACATTAATCTATGAATTTAAATAATAATTCAAAGAAATTGCCATTTTATCTTCTTATACTTAAAACTCAGTGCATATTTAGGTCCAATTAATGTGGGACATTTAATAAATCAAATTTAAACCGTTTCAAATTCCTAAAGATCATAGTGAAAATATTCCATTTTAAACAAGATAGGTGAATTTTTAACCAAATAATTGAATTTGGAACCAAAAAGATTAAATTTCTACCGAAAAAGACGATTTTTCAACAAAATACATGATTTCTCAACCAAATAGTTGAATTTTGAACTAAAAAACATCAATCAAACCAAAAATGGAATAGTTGAATTTTCAGTTAATAAATTATTTTTTCAGAAAAAAAATAACAAATTTTAATCTAAAATGATAAATCTTTAACTGAAATAGATGAATTCTGATACAAAAGGATGCATTTTTAACAAAAGAATAACTTTCAACCAAGTAGTTTTTATCTTCAATTTAAAAGATGAAATTTCAACTAAAATGATGAATACTCAACTGAAATACTCAAATTTTCAACGAAAAAGATAAAGTTTCAAACAAGAAGGTTAATTTTGAAAAATAAAGAATAATTTTCTACCAAAAAATACGTTTTTTGCAAGAAAAGAGATGAATTTTCAACTAAAAAATACCAACTTTCAACCAAATAGTTTAATTATCAGTTAAAAAAAAAATAATTTTCAACACAAAATTTTCCTACAAAAAATGACAAACAAATTTTGAGCCAAAATGATACATTTTTTAATGAAATTATGAGTTTTTCACTGGAATAGATGTATCTTCAACTGGAGTAGATAAATTTTAAGTCAAATAGATGAATTTTCAACGAAAGAGTTTAGAATTTAATCAAGTAGTTGTATTTCCAACCGAAAATTTGAATTTTTATCTAAAATTGTACATTTTTAACTTGAATACTTGAATTTTTAACCAAAAAGATGAATTTCCAAACAAGAAAATTAATTTTTATACAAAAAGATCAATTTTCTACCAAAAAAGACGAGTTTTCAACAAACTACATGAATTTTTAACGAAATATTTGATTTTTTAACAAAAAATATTAGTTTTCAACATGAAAATTCAATCAAGATCAAGATCAAGATCTGGTGTTCAAATCCCAGCGGAGCTAGAGAGATTTTTTTCACAACTTTAAAAAATTAATAATCAATATTCACAAAATATTTAATAATATATAATATAATAATATAAAAATATAAAAATAATAATAAATTAATTTTCAAAAAAAAATAATTAAATTTTCAACAAAATAGTTTGATTTTTAACCAAATAGTTGAATTTTTAACCCACAAAGATGAATTTTTAACCAAGTATGTTAACTTTTTTAACGAAAAACACAAATTTTAAACGAAATACACGTACTTGGAACCAAAATGAATTTTCCACAACAAAAAAAAGATTATTTTTTAACAAAAAACTTAAATTTTCGACCAAAGCGATGCATTTTTAATTAAAATGATAAAACTTAATAAAAAATTCTTTAAAAAAAGAATTAACTTTCAACTAAAAATAGTTGGAATTACTTTAAAAACTTCTTATAGAAATTCACTGAATTTGCCATTTTTTTTCATCAAATTTCTTGTCTTTTCCATGAATTTTCTCTCACCACAAAATTTCCTGATTTCCAGGTTTTACCTAACCTACGACCTCCCTGTACATATGACTAGAAATATTTGCTTTGAAATTGAAAATCTGCCTGCACTTCGACTAAAGAAGCCGCATGAGTTCATCGCGAAAGCATGGTGGCCCATGAGCAGAATATAAAGTGCTTATGTATAACCATTAAAAGTAATGAGATAATAACAGTGATTGTGCATACACACTCGTTCACTTGGCCCCTTCTTTTTTTTTCTTTTTTTTTTGCTTTTCTGTGAAATTAGCAAAGTATAGACATAGTACATTATATTTTAATCAAAACATCGCACTTTAATCGGCACCACACGCAAAAACAATTGTACATTCGCTCATTAAATTTGCATTCACTTTACATATTCGCGAAACATCTGGTGACTATACATGAGCACGCCCAGCGAACTTCCTTATCGAAGTGTTTTTATTGTCATGACGCAGGGAACCATAAAGTTATTGTAATGCTTTTTTTAACTATGAAAAATATATCTAAAATTAGTATCAGAAAAGAATGTCGGAGTGAGAGAAAAAAATCAGACTAGGGGGCCGTTGAAAAACTATGGCACACTGCCCGGGTGGGGGGGGGGCAGTTTTTGTTAACGAAGAATATAACATCACATATAGAAAATATAAATGTGCATAATCATTTTTTGAAATATTTGAAAGAATTAAAATTAGCGATTTTATTTTACAACACGCTTTCCTCTATTCCACTCTTTATCCCTTTTTAAAAGAATTTCTCTTTTCTCCCTGGTTTCAAAAAATTTCCCCCTTTTTTTCATTTTTTCGCCTAAATGCGATCTGAATTAATAGAATCCAATAAGAAAATCGAACTACATTCGATTGACACTTTATTCTTTTTACTTGAACTATTTAACTATTTTGTTGAAAATTCGTTTTTTAGTTGAAAATAATTATCTTAACTGAAGATTCAACTAATCTATTTTTGGCTAAAAATTGATCATTTTTATTTAAAATTTCAACTTTTAAATTTTTCATTGGGAATTACTCTTTTTTGCTTGAAATTTCCATAACTTCGTTTGAAGTTGAACTATTTTGTAAAACATTCATTTTATTGGTTGAAGATCTAATTATTTGACTGAAAATTAGTTTTTTTGGTTTGAAAATTAATTTTTTTTATTAAAAATTCAACTATTTGGTTGAAAACGTGTGTATTATGTTGTGAATTAATCTTTTTTGGTAAAAAATTAATCTTCTTGATTGAAAATTCAACTACTTGGTTGAAAGTTCAACGACTTTGTTAAAAATTCATTTTATTAGTTGACGATTCATCTCTTTGGTTGAAAATTTAACTATTTTCATGAAATTTCGTTTTTTTGTTGAAAATAAATTTTTTTTGTTGAAAATAAATTTCTTATCTGCAAATTTTACTATTACGTTTTTTGTTGAAACTTTATATTTTCGGGTTAAAAATTCAACTGTTTTGTAGAAAATTCTTTTTTTTTTTGCATAAAAATTAACAGTTTTGTTGAAAATTCGTCTTTTTGTGTTGAAAATGCTATTACTTTTGTAGAAAATTCAACTATTTAGTTGAATTCGCATTTCTGGCTTGAAAATTCAACAATCTGGTTGACATTTTTTTATCTCGTTTTGTTTAAAATCTCTTTTTTGGTTAAATTAGACTGTTTTTAAATTAAAATTAAAATCTTTTTTGGTTGAAATTGATCATTGAACAATCGTCTAAAAAATTCGTCTTCTTGGCTTGAAAATTCAACTACATTTAGTTTAAAATCTAACAGTTATTGGATAAAGTTTAATCTTTTTTGTTTAAGAATTCAAACAATTGGTTAAAAATGCCTGTATTGTGTTGATAATTCGTATTTTGTATTAGAATAATAAACTTCTTGGTGACTAATTCATCTTTTTGGCCGAAAATTAATTTCTTTTGTTGAAACTATTACTATACATAGACAATTCCTTAAAAAATTAAAATATATGGTTAAAAATTCGACTAATTCTGCACGAAAGTTCAATTATTTGGTTATAAATATAACTTAAGTAATTAATTAATTCAGGTTAAGTAATTATCTTTTTGTTGAAAATTCAACCATTTGGTGGAAAAATGATGTTTATACGTTGAAAATTCAACTATGTGGTTAAAAATTCAACTATTTTGATGAAAATTCGACTATTTTGTTCAAAAATTCAACTGCTTTGTTGCAAATTCGTCCTTCTGGATTGAAAATTCATCGTCACGTAGTTTTTTAACGGCCTCTTAATGAAAAAATGATGATAATTTGACCCACAAAAGTTACGAGAATTGTATGAAAAGTAAAGAAGGGCAGATTACATTCATTTCGTCGGATATTCTGCGCCTCGATGGTTCACTAATTAGTAACTGAATAGGGACTTCAACAATTTAGCTTAAGTACTCAAAAACTAAATAACTCGAATGAATTTTCCTTGCCAGAGAGATGCTAATCTTTCTTCCCTTCACGTCGGTCTAGTATGAAAAAATAATGAACTCATTTTTAATTTTCTTATTTTTTAATTATATTAATAAATACAGTCACGTAATAGTCTTGTATATTCCCTTAACCTACAATGCTGATAACTTTCCCACTTCACTCTGACAATCTTACATCAAACATTACTGAAGAATTTCATCACTTAAGTGGGAGCTGAACTGTACAAAACGTAATACGAAGAGAGAAGAAATTACCATAAAAACGAACTTGATTTTAGCAACACAGGATAAGATTTCAACCCAAAAAGACGAATTTTCAACAAAAGAGTTTATTTTCAACCAAGAACGCTGAATTTTCAACCAAATATTCAATTTTCAACCAACAGAGACCATTTTTTGACAAAAAAGTTGAATATTTAACCAAATAGTCTGATTTTCAACCTAAAAAGAAGACTGTTCAAAGAAAAGACAGATTTTTAACAAAAGAGTTGAATTTTCAACCAAGAAAGAAAAAAAAATCAACCAAATTATTGAGTTTAGTTTTGGATCAAACAGTTAAATTTTCAAACATGAAAGACTGTTCAGTCGAGAAAAAAAGAAAAACCCACCAAATTTTTGAATTTTCAAGCCAAAAAGAAGAGTTTTCTACAGTAGAAAATATGAATTTTCAACCAAAAAAGACTAATTTTCCACCAAAAGATACGAATTTTTAACCAATGACCAAAAATGGAATAAATGTATTTTCAGTTAAAAAAATTACTGTTAAAGAAAGTAGTTCTACTTTCAAGCCGGTAGTTAAATTTTCAACTTAAAATATTTTTACTTTGAATCAAAAAACAGTTGAATCCTCAACCAAAACAGATTAATTTTTAATCAAACAGTTGCATTTTTACCCAAAAGAGATGATTTATTGAACCAAAAAGACAAATTTTCAACTATAAACGATTTTTCAGTCAAGAAACAAAAAAACTTTCAACCAAATTGTGAAATTTTCAAGCTAAAAGGGCGATTTTTCAACAAAATAGTTGAATTTTAAGCCCGAAAATTTTGTATTTTGAACAAAAAAGTTAATTTTACACAAAAAAGTTGTTGAATTTTTAACCAAGAAAGATGCCTCTTTAACAAGATAGTTGGATTTTCAAAAAAATAATAACATTTTCAACCCACAAGCGATAAATTGTAAACCACAAATATAATAGTAGACTTTTTCATTAAAAAGAATGAACTTTCAACCAAACAAGATGACTTTTTTATCCACAAAACGAATGTTTAACAAAACAGTTGAATTTTCGACCAAAAAGATGAATTTTCAACAAAATAATTACTTTTTCACCAAAGAGAGACGACTTTTCAAGGAAAAAATGGAATATTTAACCAAATAGTTGGATTTTCAACCTACAAAGATGAATATTCAAACCAGAAAGACGAATTGTCAACAAAGGAGTTGAATTTTGAAAGAAAGAAAAAAAATCCAGCATATTGTTGAATTTTCAAGTCAAATATATGAATTTTCTATGCAACAGTTGAATTTTGAAACTGAAAATATGAATTTCGAACAAAAAAAATTAATTTTCAAGCCAAGAAGAGGCTTTTTCTACAAAAAAGTGGAATTTTCAACCCGGCAATATAAATTTTTAACAGAAAATGTAATTGTCAACAAAACAATTAAATTTTCAAAAAATAAAAACGAAATAGTGCAATTTTCAAGAAAAAAAGTTAATTTTCAACCAAATAATTGAATTTTTAATCTAAACTGAAGAATATCCTACAAGATAATTGAATTTCCGACCGAAAATTCGAGTTTTTAACAAAAAGTTTATTTTTAACCAAACAGTTGAATTTTCAGCTACATAGTTTAATTCTCAAGCCAAAAAGACGATTTTTCTACAAGAAAGTGGAATTTTCAACCCGGAAATATATATTTTAACAGAAAATTTAATTGTGAACAAAATCGTTAAATTTTCAAACAAGAAAAAAAATAGTTGAGTTTTTAACCAAAAAATTTCACTTTCAATCAAATAGCTGAATTTTCAATCTAAACTGAAGAATATTCTACAAAATAATTGAATTTCCATCCGAAAATATGATTTTTCAACGAAAAAGTTCATTTTTGACAAAACAGTTGAATTTTCAGCTACATAGTTTAATTTTTAAGCCAAAAGACGATTTTTCTACAAAACAATTGAATTTTTAACCCAAAAATATTAATTTCTAACAAAAAAGTTCATTTTCGATCAAACAGTTTAATCTTCAACCAAACAGTTACATTTGAAACTAAAAAAGACGATTTCACAAACCAAAAAGACAAATTTTTAACTTAGAAAGATTTCTCAATCAAGAACAAAGAAAATATCAATCGAATTGTCAATATTTCAAGCCAAGAAGGAGATTTTCATATAAAACAGTTGAATTTCCGAACCAAAAATATGAATTTCCAAAAAAAAAAATTAATTTTCAACAAAATAGTTGGATTTTCAACAAAATAATTACATTTAAAAAAAAAGAGGAATTATTTTAAAAAGGAGAAAAGGGGGGAATAGTGGTAAGAGTGTGAAATCTGCACAAAGTTCTTTTTCTTTAAGAAATCGTATCTGATCAATTTGTATATGGACGATTCTCCACATAGCACAACATTCAATGTCCTGATATTAAAAAAAAGGGTTTCACTTATAGACATAAATATACTCTAAAAAATTAATTTTTATGATTATTAATAATGACCACTAATCACTGTTGTTCCTAATATTATATTGTTTCTTTAAAATAAACAGCAATAAATAGTGAAAACGTCATTGACTGTACAGTCCTTGATGCCATTTTCTAAATAAAAGTTATATTTTCCACTAACCATATATATAATATAATTATGGTTGGCATCATAATATTTTCCGATTACGTACCTTTAAGAAAATCAAAATCTTAATCTTTCAAAAATATTGAATCCCTTTTTTCATATTTTAAATATTATACCCAGATTTGTGCTTCAATGACTGTAAAATCTGTAAAAAGTACATAATTTCGAAATTGATTGGTCTGAAAATATTTACAATAAATCCTTTAATAAATTACGTAAAATATTAAGTAACATATGAAATTGTTAAACTAGCGGATAATAACTTAGGAAATATCAGTAATTTTAAAAATGATTTTTGACTGGACAATCTGGACATGTTTCTTCGCTCTTTAGAGTTTAATTCGGTTTTATCGTAATTAGGGCCTATTGATTAATTGTGTTTTATTGTTTATAGGCAATAGAAGTTCAAAGAGTATTTACATGTATAAATTAAATTATTTATTGAAACAAATAAGATTATAAATTGGTTTTAGCATTGTAATATTCGAGACTGATTGATAATTTTGTTCGATCAATATAAATTAACTGTATTACCTAAAAGCATTAGAACATTAGTATGCTAAAAATACTCTTAATTTTTTAAATTTCTGATATTCTGATTTTATATTTTTGTTCGCCATTTCGAGTCCGAGGTTTTGAATTTAATAATTTCACAGGCAAATGTCTTACCAGTGAGCCCTGAAAACTTTACAAACAAAATTTCTATGAAATATGGTTCCAAACCAATGGTTTATAACGGCTCAAAATTCCACTCAGCATCTATAGTCAAATTGTTTTAAAAATGTAAAATTATTGCCATTTTTCCCGGCTCATTACAGATTTGTATTTATTGACTCTTTAATATAATGAATACGATTTATTTGATTTTATATCGTGAAATTTTTTTCTTCAAAAATGCCGATTCTCAATTTTTGCGCTATGCGGAGAATCACCCACATACGTATTACGTAGTTTCATCCTGGACAAATGGTATAATGTCAAAACGTAATTCAAAGATAAGGATAATTATACAAAGATGTGCACAACCTAAGTGTCAAGTAAATGGCTCTATCGCCGTACTTCTCATATCTCAAACATTGAATGGCGATTTCCAGCACGTGTTTTCTTATGCAACTCATTCTCTCCACTTAGTGGTTCTCAACTCTTGGATCACGAAAAAAAGAAATTATTTGATGGAAATTGCGACGGATCAAAGAAATTGTTCTCTTTTCACTAATGCACTACTAAAAATCAATTCGATGAACATTTTAATGAGCATTGCATACCGTAAAAGGGGGACTAAACGGCGCATATATGTGGGTAAAGCGACACACCCTTAATTCTTGTATTTAAAACGCGATATTGTTTCTTCTAGGGTTTTTAATTGAAGTTTTACAATTGTTAGTTACAAGCCTCTATATTTTATTCCTAAAAGAAGCAAATATCTCATTCAGAAATTCAGAATCAAGGTGTGCCGCTTTCCCAGACATGCGCCGCATAGCCGCAATTTACGGTACAGGTTTTTTGATATTCGTGAAAAAATTAATATCATCATCGTTAATAATTCCGTTTTGTTTAGATGGATGCAACTAATAAATATTACCCTTATCTTATTTTCCAGTTTGAAACAAAACATGAAAAGCAAATGTACCTCATGTTCATGGTGATATATGGCACCACTCTCTTAAAATGAATCAGTGCAATTACTGGTTGAATCTATCATTTGGCGTCACTGGTATATTCAGTAACGCTGTTTTAGTTGAGTCACTTACTGATTCACCTAGTCAAAGTTAGAAAATCACTGGTTCACCAGTGATCATTTAAAATACTGATTCGACCAGTGACAATTTCACTGGTTCAGTTTAAGAGAGCAGTGTTCACTGCTCAATTCATAAACTTCTATTGCGAGAACACATGTCATATAACAAGTTTTTCATTTATTTATTTTTTAATCGAACGATTCATTCACTCACAGAAAAAGTTATACAAAGATTTTTTTTTAGACGAATGAAATTAGTTTTAACCTTAAATTTAATAGGAAATTTCATTTGTATCAAGAAGCATCCTTATGCCACAAGAGGGAATTCCTCTGAGTGTTCTTAAAACTGATAATTTTTTTTTGAACAATTTTCTTCCTTCTTTCAGCGGAAGAATTTATAGTACCGCTCAGAAACTAGACATTGCAACAACAAAAGCCCATTTTTAATCACTAGATTGTTAATAACTGTTCAATAGAATAGTCAGCAACGTAATGAACTAAACCACCTTGGCAGATCTAAGTGAAGAATTTATTATTGTATTTCATCCAACTTCAGATTTCCCGGACGCATGTCCATTCGAGCGTGCCAAGTCTCGTTTTTTACCCTCGAACTCACAGAGTGTAATAAAGCGTTTCTTACGCGGAATTCCGCGCTACTGCAAAATTCACTGAAATCAACGTGTATTCCACTTATTTTCAGAGAAATATAAAAATCAGAAGATAGTCAGACTTCAAAGTTCAAAACACTCTCAAAACAGGGTCATTTTTCGCAAAAATATGGAAATAAATTCATTTAAATAAAATTAATGTAGGTACCACATTCCTAAGATGTCAAGTCGAAGTATATTACATTTTCAAAAGAATGGTTGAACTTTCAACGAAAGGAGATAAAATTTCAACCCAACAAGACGAATTTTCAACAAAAGAATGTTATTTTCAATAAAAAAATTCTATTTTTTCCGAAAACATTTGACTATTACACCCGAAGAGATTAATTTTCGACAAAAAAGATTATTTCAACCAATAAAGATGAATTTTAAACCAAGAAGTTGGATTTACAACAAAAACAAAAGAATTTTTCAAACAAATAGTTGAACTATCGAGCAAAAGATATGAGTTTTTAACAAAAAGTTGAATTTTCCAGAAAGAAAGATTTCTTAATCAGGAAAGAAAAAAAATGCAATAAAATTGTTGAATTTTCAAGCCAAGAAGATGACTTTTCAAAACAGTAGAATGTTCAACAAAATAGTTGAATACTCAACACAAAAAGACGAATTTTCTACAAATTAAATCAATTTTCCACAAAATAGCTCAATCGTTTACCAAAATAGTGGAATTTTCAACCCAAAAAGATTAATTTTCTACCAGAAAAGACGAATTTTTCAACAAAATACATGAATTTCCAACCAAATAGTTGAATATTCAACTAAAAAATAATAATTGTCAACCAAAAATGGAATAGTTAAATTTGCAGTTGAAAAAATTAACTTTCAACCAAAGAGTTGAATCTTTAATCTAAAAATTAATTTTTAACAAAGTAGTTCAGTTTTCAACCAAGTGGTTCAATTTTCGACCAATAAAGATGAATTCTCAACGAAAAATGTAATAGCTGATAGATACTTCAACCAAAAAAAGATTTTAATTTTAAATCAAAAACAGATAAATTCAACCAAAAAAGAAGAATTTTCAACAAAATAGTTGAATCTTCAACCCAAACAGATTGATTTTCGATTAATTAGATTAATTAGTTGAATTTTCAACTAAAAAAGATAAATTTTTAACATAATAGTTGAATTTTCAATATAATAAGACTTTTCAGTTAAAAAGAATTAATTTTCAACCAAAAAAGATAAAAAAATTTCTCCACAGGATGACTTTTCAATCCCAAAGACAAATTTTTCCATCCAAAAAGACGAACGAATAACAAAATAGTTAAATCCTCAAAAAGAAAAGATTAATTTTTAACCAAACAGTTGACTCTTCAATCAAAAAGATTACATTTCTGCCAAAATATATCAATTTTCAATTAAAAAAGATCAATTATCAACCAAGAATGGAATAGTTAAATTTTTAGATAAAAAAAAAATTAATTTCCAACAAAAACACGCGAATTTTGAAACCAGAGAAACGAATTTTCAAACCAAAAAGACACAGTTCAACCATACATATTTGAATTTTTAAGCGAAAAAGACGAATTTTTTACAAAACACTTGATTGTGAAAGCTATGAATTTTCAATAAAAAAGCTAATTTTTAACAAAATAATACAATTTTAAACCAAAAAATGAATTTTCAGCATTACATATAATAGTAGAGTTTTGTAATTAAAAAGAACTGACTTTCAACGAAAAATAGTTGGATTTTCTTTTTGGGTTCTAGGCGCGACTTTTCTATAAAACAATTGAATCTAAAACTAAAAAAGATGACTTTGTAAAACAAAATAGTAGTTAGATTTTAAATAAAATAATTTAGTTTTCAACCAAAAAAAGATTAATTCTGAACCAAAAATATAATATAATATTTTTTATTTCAAAAGAATTAACTTTCAACCAAACAAGATTACTTTTCTATCAAAGATGAATTTCTAATCGAAAAGGACGAATTTTCTATCCAAAAAGAAGAATGCTCAACAAAACAGTAGCATTTTTAATTTAAAAAAAAAATCTCTATCAAGATAAGAATTTTCAAACCAAGAAAGACTTGAATGTGAAAACTACGAATTTTCAACAAAAAAGTTAATTTTCAACCAAAATAGTTGAATTTTCGACCCAAAAAGACGAATCGTCAACAAAACAGTTGAATTTTCAACAAAATAATGCAAATTTTAACAACAACAAAATTAATTCTTAGCATTAAATATAATAGTAGACTTATCAATTAGAAATTTCTTATTGGGTTTTATTATTTCAGTTCGAATTTATGCGAAAAAATGAGAAAAGAGGGAATTTTCTTGAAAACAGGGGAAAAAGAGGAATTCTTTTTAAAAAAAGGGAGGAAAAGGGTAATAGGGAAAACATTGTAAAGTCCGGTTAGTTGAAAATCGATAGCATTATCTTAAAAGGAAATCTGCCAAAATTGCATAAAACCTTTCTTATTCTCATTCTCGTCCATTTTTCATTAATTTTTTTAAAACTATTTTTATCTACTTCGAGTTAATATCTATTTCACAGAACATAAAATTAATTAAAATTGTATCATAAATTGCGAAAAAGGCCTGATCAAAGATCGTCTGGTCAATAATTCAACAGAAAAGTCAATCAGCTATGATTGGGTCCATTTATCTCACAACTCCCAAGAAACGCAACTAAATCGACACTGATATTACAAAAACTAAAAAAAGTAAATAACGTAATACTTATTTAATCCAATTTCTATTTCTAGCCTAAAAATTGCTCAATTTTAGGAGTTTTTCCAAGCGGTGCTTTTGCTGATCTCTAGAAAACAGAGGATTATATTTCTAGCTGAGCAAGAAAATAAAATTATGCAAATCGAGGAGTGCTGACTGCAGTCCCTTAAAATAAAAATGAAAAAGGCTAGTTTCAATTTCCAAGCGAAATTACCAGACTGCAGTCTTTATATCCAAAAGGAAAAAAAAAGAAGACAGAAACATCTCCTTGTACTCGTTTTTACCCCAGTGGACACAGTTTCATCCATTCTAGACTATTGGAAGCGTGCCAAGAATCAGGAGAATCGCGTCATTTGTCCTTCGGCACTAACCGTGAGATTTTCTCCAGCATCACAGAGCCGTTTATTCTTTATGTACTACTTGGAATGTGAAACTTATTGATTTTCTCCACGTCTCTAATAAATGAAGGAGTGAAATTCGCGATTAAAGGAAAGTTGAACAACATATTTTACTATCTAACGTTAAGAAACAAAACAAATTAACTGTGAGGAATTCGTACGTGTTCTTTTCGGGAATTCCGGGACTACAGGACGTGACGCACAGAAAGAATATATAAACCTGAGGAATTTGCACGTATTGATTGTTCAATAGGAGAAACTGAATAACCTCACATAGGAATCATTAAAACTTTTGCACTAGCTAGTATTACGGAATTTTCCATAATAAAATAGGGCGATTTCTCACGAAAATAGGAGAATAATAGGCGAATAAATTCTTTTAAATAAAATCAAATTTAATTTATATATTTGCAGGTTTATTTCCAAAAACCACGACCTCAGAGTAGAACTTTATATTGGTAAGTGAAAATAAACTCTGTAACAGGGTTGCTACATTAAGAAAGATATTGATGTAGGGTTTGTTATGCTTAATAAATATACTCTTAAAATACATTAAAACAATTTTTTTAGTTTATTTTATGCGCTCTATATACATTTAAATGGCACTTTGTCGAAGCCACGTTTTTTACCGCTTGTTAAAAAAATCTCCGAATCTACCGAATCGATTGGTGTGAAATTTTTACCACATATTCTATACATATACATCAACCGGTAGTAGCAGATTTTTTCATTTTCTTGCGAAAAAAATGGCGGCAGATCGAGAAAAAAAAATCAAAAATGTTATTTTGTTTTGCTTATTTTTTGCAAAAACATAATAGTAAAAATGTAAAGTTTCATATAAATCTGCTACCACCGGTTAATGTATATGTATAGAATATGTAGTAAAAATTTCAGACAAATCGATTCGGTAGTTTCGGAGATTTTTTTAACAAGCGATAAAAAACGTGGTTTCGACAAAGTGCCATTTAAATGTATATAGAGCGCATAAAATAAACTAAAAAAAATTTTTAATGTATTTTAAGAGTATATTTATTAAGCATAACAAACCGTACATCAATAACTTTATTAATGTTAAAAAAAAAAATTACAAATGTAACTTTTTTTTCACGCGCTCGAAAGTAGAAGAATCCTGCCTTAAAGTTTGATGTTTTTTGTTTAAATTTTTTAATTTTGGTTAAAAATTTAACAATTTTGTTGAAAATTCGTCTCTTTTCTTTAAAATTCAACATTTATTTAAAACAGTTTATTCCTCTATTATTCCCCTGTTGTGAAAATCACCCTATGTTCCCTGTATTGCGAGAATTTTGGGCTATGAAGTCGGCAAATATTTTACAAGATATTTTACAAATTGGAAAAAAGTTTGAATTTAATTTTTGAAACATCTGTTCTTTTATGGCTTTTGGTCTTCACCTGAGTTATAAAAAAAGTCCTTTTTTTGAGCAATGAAGGTTGTGAGGTCTGGGTATTATTTAAAAAAGTTTATAGCGGCTTATTGTTCGTTTTACACCGGAATTACCTGGACCTAGTGATTTACTGATTACATCCGTGGCGTGGGTCTCGTAACAAGGGTTAACCTAGGCAATGAGGCAGACAATTAAGGTCTTTCCTATACACGTTATACGTTTTTATATACATATATTTATGTGTGTATGTGATAGCCTATTAACTAACTCTTAAACACTACCAGAAAAGATTGATTTTACTGCTTTAGAAAATAATTACTCTTGAAACCTCTTTCGATTTATGGCCTGATCTAAATGTGAAAATTTGTTTAATGGCAAGTCTGGAACTATATAATGCTTCAATTGATATATTTTATTGATATATATTTATAATATTTATCAATCATACTAATACTAAATTGTAGTTGTCATCTCGTGCGACTTTTTCGAATGTTTTTTTTTTTAAAGCGACTTTTTGCGACTTCTTGCTACTTTTTGCGACTTTTTGAAGAAAAATGCGACTAATCGGCTTTTCCGTTTTTCTTACAAGTTCGCTGTACTTAGGTTTAATTTTAATCACAATGAAACTTTAAAAATTGAAATATAATAATACTTTATACTTAGAAAACTTTGAATAATAGCGTTTGAAATTCAACAATTTCTAATTGCGTGAATATGTTGGACATTTTTAAGTCGAAAACATTTAAAATCGATTTATTTCAAATGCAGATACAGACTTCACACTCTTTCCCTTATTCCCATTTTTCCTATTATTTAAAGAATTGCTCTTTTCCCCTGTTTTCAAGAAACTTACCCTTTTTCTATTTTGTTAAAAAGTCGTCTTTCTGTGTCGAAAATTTTACTGATTTGTTAAACATTCGCCTTTTTGGATAGAAGCTTCCTTATTTTGGTTTCAAAATTCTTCTTTTACGGTAGAAAAGTCATATATTTTGGTTGAAATTTAATTTACTTTTTGAAAATTTAACTGCCTTCTACAAAAAATCGCCTGTTTGGCATGAAAATTAAACTATATGATTACAAATTCATCTTCCTTGGTTGTAAACGATCTATTTCTTCAAAATTCAACTTTTCAGGCTGATAATTCAACTGTCTTCTAAAAAAATTCTCTTTTTTGCTTGAAAATTCAACTATTTCATTGAAAATGCAACTGTTGCTGGTTGAAGTTTAACCTCTTTTATTTAAAAATTTGACCATTTGGTTGAAAATCCATCTTTGTCGGTTAAACATTCCAAAAATCATCTTTTTTGATTGAAAATTTAACTATTTGGATATTTCGTTAAAAATTTAGCTCGTGTAGGTTGTAAATTCAATTATTTTGGTTCAGAAGTCTTTTTTTAATTCAACTGTGTTATTGAACATTAGTCGTTTTGGATAGCAAATTCATCCTTGTGAATTGAATATTCATTTTTTTGGCTTGAAAATTTATCCTTCTTCGTAAAAAATTATCTTTTTGTTGAAAATTAAACTTTTCAGTTTTATAATTCCACTTTCTTTCAAAAAATTCGTCTTTTGGCTTTGAAATTCAACTATTTGGTTGAGATTTAATCTTTTTTGTTTAAAAATGCAACTATTTGACTGTTTCGTTGAAAATTTAGCTTCGTATGTTGTAAATTCAATTATTTTGGTTCAAAAGTCATTTTTTTGTCCGAAATTCAAGTGTTTTGTTGAACATTCGTCTTTTTGGATAGAAAATTCATCCTTGTGGATTGAAAATTCATCTTTTGTGGTGGAAAGTAATATTTTTTGTTTGGAAATTCATTTTTTTTTATGTTGAAAGTTAACTTTGTTGTTGAAAATTGAACAGCCTTCTAAAAAATTCGTCTCCTCCGGTTGAAAATTCAACTGTTTTATTGAAAATACAGTATATATCGGCTTGAAATCTTAGGAATTCAAAGCGTTTCATATTTAATTCAATATTGTATCTATATTAATTTTATTTCAAAGAAATTATTCCCCAATTATTATACCCCGATTTTTATGAAAAGCACCCTATTTTCCTTGTTCGAGAGACTTGACTATTAACTCTGAATTATTAAAAAGAAATCATATTTAAATTATAGACTATAATTTCAAGTTTTTAAAATTAATGTAAATTATAAACTTCTCTCATTTCAAAATAATCCAAGTTGACATGTTTACCAGTTCAAAAAGAAAGATTTTAAACTCAGATTTGGAATCCTTCAAGCTGAATGACTATTGTTAAGCAATTTTTTTAACTTTGAAGCTTATTTTGATTGTGCAAAGAATATTTGAAAACCAATAAGAATTATGTGCTCCATATTCCTAACCAAAACAAGTT
Source organism: Andricus grossulariae (assembly GCA_011634705.1). Classification (NCBI taxonomy): domain Eukaryota; kingdom Metazoa; phylum Arthropoda; class Insecta; order Hymenoptera; family Cynipidae; genus Andricus; species Andricus grossulariae. Next base: position 51,959,664 of record JAABKJ010000755.1, on the reverse strand, counting down.
ATTACTTCAGTCATTCAGTGTCCGATACTGTTTTTTTTTTATTATTAACAATTTGGTGCGACATTTTGTGGATTTTTTTTAATTCCATGCGACTTTTTTGCAGTTTTATGTGACTTCTTAGAGGCTTTTTTCCGAGCCCTGACTAACAGATTTCCCCCTATTTTTTTTTTTTTTTAGTTGAATACTTTTTGACTTCCTGCCTTTTTCTATTCTTATACAAAATCGTCGATTTACGAGTAACGAACCTAAATCTAAACTTTTTACGAGAGATTTTACATTTTTAAACTTCGCACCACGGAAATCCTCTTGACGTCAGACTTGCTCTGATATAATCTACCCTATAGTTAATAAAGTCTCGCCCCCTTTCCGCCTCCAAGGTGATTCATAAATCATTTAAAACTACACTGAATGAATATAAATAAATCCAAGGATTTTACGATTGTCTTAACTTTTAGAGTATTCACGTGTCTAAATTTTACAGGATATTTGATCAGTCAATGCAAATTTCTAAGATTCTTCTTTGATTCTTAATATAGTTAGGGGAAACCTCCTTAAAGTGGATAATGCAACCTACACTGGATAATCATTAATTAAAAATACTAACGTGTGACCAAAAATTTATTTAATTTCATTAATAATTAAGACACTATGCGTGATAATAAATTAAAATTAACTTATTTTATTTGTACTCTTAATGAATTATTGTCCACTGTAGATTGCATTATCCACTGTAAGGTGGTTTCCCCTACTTTAATTCAAAATTTCGTATGTTCTTTTTCCAACATAAATTTATAGTATTTCTTTGTATTATAATTCAGACTTTGCATTCTTTTCCTCTTTTTCCCCTTGTTTTAAAGAAACTTCCCCTTTTTCTCATTTTTTCACTTAAGGTAGTTCGCGTGTCAAAAATCAGGTCTCTGAAAAAAAGTTTTTTCGTTTTTAAGAATAGAAATGATTTTATCAGTCATGTTTTATGAAAGAAAAAAAACCTTTCTTATGAAAAAAAGTTTAAAAGATACGAAAAATAATTATTTTAACAATATTTTTTGTGAATGAATTTTTTCTTAAGGACACTTCTTACTAATTAAAAAAATGGTTGAATTTTAATAAATAATCGCTTACTTTTTTGGGGAAAACATTCCCTAAAATTCGACTGTTTTCAGTTTTGAAAATAAGTAAATATTCTTCAAATATAGTTATTTAAAATAAATGTTTCAACGATTTCAACCATAGAAAAATTTACTTTGAAAATTGGAAACAATACAGCTGCAGAGAATGTTTTCCCCGAAAAATAATTAATCATTTATTGAAATTCAACCATTATTCAAAAATTGGTGAAAAGCAATAGTAGGAAAAAATTAAATTGCAAAAACATTGTTAAAATATACATTTTTCCTGTATTACAAAATTTTGTCATTAAAAAAAAAAATTTATTTGAGATTCGTCTCTTTCGATTACAAATTCTACTATTTGGTTCAAATTTAAAGATTTGTTTAAAAATTTAACTATTTTGTTAAAAAGTCATATTTTTCCGTCGAAAGTTCACCTGTTTTGTTGAACATCCATCTTGTTTGGATAGAACATTCGTCCTCTTGGATTGAAAATTCATCTTTTGGTAGAAAAGGAAACCTTTTTGATTGAAAGTTATTTTTTTTTTAATTGAAAAGTCAACTATTATGTTTTTGATTCAGAATTGATCTCTTTTGGTTAAAAAATCTACTGTTTTGTTGAAAATTCGACTATTTTGTCAGAAAGGTAACTTCCTTGGTAGGAAATTCCATGATTTTTTTCTCGAAAATTAACTTTTTTCTTTAAAATAACCTTATTTGTTGACAATTCATCTCTTTAGGAGGAATTTTAATTTTTTTTTGTTGACAATTCAACTACTTGGTTGAAAGTTGAACTAAATTGTTGAAAATTAATTTTTTTCCGTTGATAATTCATGATTTTAGTTGAAGATTCATCCATTTGGTTGAAAATTTAACTATTTTGTTCAAAATTTATTCTTTTTGCTAAAAATTAATTTTTGTAACTGTAAACGTAACTATTCCATTTTTGGTGGAAGATTTATCTTTTTTAGTATAAATTCAATTATTTGTTTGAAAATTTGAATTTTTTGGTAGAAAATTTATCTTCTTGATTAAAAATGCATCTTTTTGTGTTGAAAATTCAACCATTTTGGGAGAAAATTCCACTATTTTCTTAAAAATTAAATTTTTTGGTGAGAATTTAGTTGTTTGATTGATAATTCAACTGTTTGGTTGAAAATTAACTTTTTTGTTAAAAATTCATATTTTTGGTTTGTTGAAAATTTAATTGTTTTGTAGAAAATTCATCAGTTTGGTATGGACACTCATATTTGTAGGTTGTAAATTCAGCTTTTTTGTTCCAAAATTATATCTTTTCCTTGAAAATTTAACTATTTGGTTGAAAATTCATCTTTCTTAGTTAAAAATAAACTTTTTTGTTGAAAATTCATATTTCCGGATTTAAAAGTGAAATTTTTTCTAAAAGAATTAACTTTTTAGCTTGAAAACTCAACTATTTTGTTGAAAAGTCGACTTTGGGTTGAAAATCCATCTCTTTTTGTAGAACATTTTTTTTTCATAAAAATGGAACAATTTTGTTGAAAATGCACAATTTTGTGACTTAAAATCTTAGGAATGTGATATCTACAATTATTTTATTTAAAAGAATTAATTCCCCTATTTTCCTGAAATATAATCCTATTTCCCCTGTTTTGAAAGCATTTTGGGCTATGAAGTCTGAAAGTTTCAAGTGCGAACTTTAATGATGAATATTGGAAAATTAATTTTTGTTTATTTTTAACTTTAGTGTAGAGGTTTAATTTGTTACTATAATGATGTTCTTTTTTCAGATAGGGCACGCTTCGCCACCACCTCCGGCACCGGCACCGGTTTCGATAACACCTTCTGCAGCTATCTCCACCTCCTGTGGTCAGTCTCGGCAGGATTCCCCACCTCGGGGTCCCCGCACTTTACTTTTGCGACGCAGTGAAAATGGCTTCGGATTTACCCTCCGCCACTTCATCGTCTATCCGCCGGAGTCCTGTTACGTAAGTATTCCTTTCAGATATAACAAAAAATTTAAGGGTTAAAAAGCGATGTCCCGGAAGTTAAAACCCTAAATTTAATATTTCAACACAACACGAAAGATTGTGCTATAGGCGGCTCTTGTATTCACAGTTTTGTGTGGTCAAAGTATATAGAAAACCCGATAAAAATCAAATTTCGAAAAACTGAAACATTTTCTGAGTTATGCCTTACAAATAGAATCTTTTTCCATTTAACATAATTCTGTGAGACCAACAGTTCTCATATCAAAACCAAAAATGTCAAGTTCAAAAAACACAAGACATAAAAATGATCAAATTTCGTACAACCGAAACTTGTGATGAATTGTGCTCGAAAAATGTAGTCTTTTTCCCGTCTAACAAAATTCTGTAAGACTAACAGTTCTCATATTAAAATCTAAAATGTCAAAGTAATAAAATATACAAGACCCAAAAATAATCGAAAAACCAAAATTTGTGCTGATTGTGCTCGACCAATGCAGTCTCTTTCCCCTCTAACGAAATTCTGTAAGACCAACAGTTCTCTAATATTAGGCACAAGTTTAGATTTTACAAAATAATAAAAAAAATTTGTTTGTTTTTTCAAATGGTTAGCTTTTTGGCATTTTACATGACTGCACAAAATTGTGTACAAGTCAAGCCTCCTGGCTCAACCTTCCATTTTGCGCTAGTGGTTATTAGTGGTTCCACACAAAAAAAAACTTCCAAAAATTGGGCCCGTAATTTTCGATTTTTCAAAAAACAGTTCACTGCATTTTTTTAAATATTAAGTTTACGGTTCTAACTGCCGGGAAACCAAAGAACTCTCGATTGAGTTGGTCCGAAAGGGACGACTGAAAAATTTCGAAAAATAAAATTCTCCCGACACTGTAAAATTCCCGGCTTGAAAAACTCCCGAATAATAAAATTCCCGAAATGATGAAATTCCCGAAATATAAAAATACCAAATGAAAATTCCCGACCGAAAATGGCCAAATTATAAAATATTCGAACTAGAAAATTCCCAAGTTATAAAGTTCCCAAATTTATACAATTAAAAAATTGTCTTTTATTAAATATTATTGATTTATTAAAAATAAAATAAGCAAATATTTGTATCAAAGAATTTTTTTTTAATTTTTAAAGTTTTAAAAATTATTGTTTGAATTTAAAATAGCAATAGGTGAAAACATATATTTCTTAATGAAAAATTTTGTTTCAAAATGAGCATACTATTTTTTTGAAATTACAAAAAAAGTTCTTAAAAATCGAATTGTTCATTTAAAATTGCAATTTTATTGTTACAGTTGTTTAAATTCGGGAATTTTCTAGTTCGGATATTTTATAAGTCAGCAATTTCCTATAGGGAATTTTATTATTCGAGAATCTCCAGTTCGATAATATTATAAACTGTTCGGGAATTTTATTTTCCGGGATTTTTCAGTCGTCTTTTCCGAAAACTCCAGAAAATCCATCTTTTAAGGGTGGAAGATTGATTTATAAAAATAACTGCAGGATTTTCGAGTAATAAAATTAGATAGACTTCTATATAGGGATTTTTTAATCACAGGGATCAGAGTCAATTCTCTTATTCTCCTTTTTGTCCCCTATTAAATTCAAAATACCCTATAATCCTTTTTTTTTATGGAATGTTCTTTTTTTTCTTTCGAAGTTTCGCAACAGACAAGAATAGTATAAAAAAAATCGTCAGAATTTTCAAAAAACTTATATATCGACTATGCAAAATCATAATATGTGAACAATTTAATATTTTTAGATATGAATGTTTAAAAAAATGTATATATATATTTATTGGCAGAAAGATTGAATCTTACAAGAATACAAAATGTAAATATTTGGAGTTTTGTCCAATTTTATGACCTATTTAATTTTAGTTTTACACCCTTCTATTGATAATAAGGAAATAAAATGTATTTTTTTTATTTATAGAAACAGTCCCTACGATCCAAAATTTATTTTATTTGTTAACAAACTTTGAGTTTTCTTATAAATTGTTTGCATTTATTGCCTTTTGTTTATTCTACTGGAATTTTTAAAATAAGAAATTTCATCTTTAAAAAAAATCCCCTGTTCTTCAACGTTTTTCTCTAAAATTTAGATTCTGAACCGATTTTGTAATCAACAGGATAAGTGGCATCTCTACATTTTTATTGGTTTTGATCATTACTGAATTTGAAAGTTTAAAAAAATCGATTTAGAACAAAATATATAAATTTTCAAAGAAATTGTTAAATTTTCAACTGAAACCGATCAATTTTCAACCAATGATGGAATAGTTCAATTTTCAGCAAAAAAATTAATTTTTAACCAAAAGCGAATGACTTTTTAACAAAATATTTAAATTTTCAACAAACAAATATTAATTATCAACCAAACAGTTGCATTTATAACCAAATAGTTGAACTTTCAAGCAAAAGCGACAAAATGTTAACAAAATAGTTGAATTTTCAACCAAATCGTTGAATGTTTAACCTACACAGATTAATTTTCCACCACATGGTCGAATTTTTATACAAAAAGATTAAACTTCAACCAAAAACATTTGCATTTTCGACCAAATAGTTCAATTTTCAACTAAAACGACGAATCTTCAACCAAAAAAATGAATTTTTAACAAAGAAGTTCAACCTTCAACCAAGTAATTAAATTTTCAATGAAAAAAAAATGAATTTCCAACGAAAAATTTAATAGTTGTCATTTCATCTAATAAAAGATTTTAATTTTAAACAAAAAACAGTCTAATTTAACGAAAAAGGAAAATTCTCAACGAAAAATGTAATAGTTGATATTTTTATCTATTTGGATATTTTAAATCAAAAACAGTTGAATTCCACCAAAAAAGACGAATGTTCAAAAAAATAGTTGAATCCTGACCCAGAAAAGATTAATTTTTAACCCAGCAGTTGCATTTTTACCACAAAAAAAAAGATAAAATTTCTACCAAAAGTAATGAATTTTCATCTCTAATATATGAATTTTCAACCCAAAAAGACAAATTAATATTAATATTAATATTAATATATATTAATATTATTAATATTTTTAACAAAAAAGATAATTGTGAATAAATTAGTTGAATTTTAAACTAAAAATGATCAATTATCAACCAAAAATTAAATAGTTAAATTTGCAGTTGAACAAAATAGTTAAATTGTCAACCAAAAAATTCTCGGCAGTGTGAAGTAGTTTTTGAACGGCTCCTTACGGGAATTCCAAAGATTTCATGGGATTTTAAAATATTTGAAAGGATTTCAATGGATTTCACAGGATTTCCAGAATTTTCAAATAATTTCATGTTATTTTAAAAGATTGCAAGAGATTTGCCAGGATTTCATGGGACCTTGCTCAGCAGATTTTGATAGTGGTTAATCCCTTCGATCGAAGTCCGCATATCTACTCAGCGGTTAGGAAAGTTTGTACTGAAAATCTTGAAGGTGGTTTGCGGTCGTCATTTAGGTTCCATATCAACAGAAATATAAAAAAATCTTATTATCTAAAATTACGAAACAAAGCTACTGTGAAAATGTAATGATTTTGTTGAAAACACAACTATTTACTTAAAAATTCAACTATTTGTTGAAAAAAAAATTTTTTTAGTTTAAAATTTGTATTTTTTGGTGGAAACTTGATCTTCATAGTTAAAAATCAATCTTTTTCGTTAAAAATTAATTTAAAATTCCTTTTTTTCATTGCCTTCAACTATTTTTGATTTAAATTTAAATCTTTCTTGGTCAAAATATCATCAATTACACTTTTTGTTCAGAATTCATCTTTTTTCTTTGAAAATTCAACTATCTCGTTGAAAATTGAATTACTTTGTTAAAAATCGATTTTTTGTGTTAAATATTCATAACTTTAGTTGAAAATTCATCTTTAGAGTGGAGAATTTAACAAGTTTTTTTTTTAACTGAAAATGTAACTATCCTATTTTTTGTTGAAAATTGATCTAAATAATAGTTAAATTAAAATAGTTTTTGGTTGAAATGTCAAGTATTACAGATTTTGTTAAGAATTAATCTTGTAGGGTTGAAAATTAACTTTTTTGTTACAAATTCTCATTTTTAGTTTTAAAATTAAATTGTTTTGTAGAAAATACGTCTTTTTTGTTTGAAAATTCATGTCTTCGTAGATACCGTCTTTTTTTAGTAAAAAAATGCAACTGTTTGGTTGAAAATTCAACTGTTTTGGAAGAACATTCCACTATTTGGTTAAAAATTAAATTATTATTTTGAAAAATTAACTACTTGGCAGAAAATTATTTTTTTGTGTTGAAAATTCATCTATTTTATTGAAAATTTGTCTTTTTGGGTAGAAAATTAATCTTCTTTTCTGAAAATTTATCTTTTTGGCTGTGTATTCAACTACTTTGTTACAAATTCTTCTTTTATGGTTCATTGTAACTGGTAAAAAATCGTCTTTTTACTGAAAATTAATTTTTTAAACTAAAAATGTAACTATTCCATTTTTGGCTGAAAACTTTTCTTTTTTAGTTGAAAATTCAGCTACATATTTGGTTGAAAAGTTAACTATTTTGCTAGAAAATTGAATAATTCTCTGTCTGGTGGAAAATCGAACTGTTTTGTGGAAAATTCGTCTATTTTGTTGAAAATGCGTCTTTTGGGTAGAAAATTAACCTACTTTTTTGAAAATTCATCTTTTTGGCTGTAGATTGAACTATTTTGTTGAACGTTCTTATTTTTTTTGGTTGAATTCAATTAGTTAAAAATTAATTCTTTTTGAAAATTTAAATTTTAAACTGAATATTTAGCTCCTTGATTTTTGGTTGAAAACTTATATTTTATAGTTGAAAATTTAACTATTTGGTTGAAAATTAAATTATTTTTGTAGAAAATTGAACTACTTGGTTAGAAATTAAACTATTCATTTGAAAAATTAACTACTTGGTAGTGTATGAACTGTTTTGTTGAAAATTCATCGTGTCGGGCGGAAAATTCAACTGTTTTGTGAAGAATTCATGTATTCAGTTGAAAATTTGTCTATTTGGGTAGAAAACTAATCTTCTAATTGTGAATTCAACTATTTTGTTCAAATTCTTCTTTTTTGGTTTATTATAACTGGTAAAAAATTCGTCTTTTTTTGTTAAAAATTAATATTTTAAACTAAAAATGTAACTATTCCATTTTTGGATGAAATTCCAACTAAATGTTTAAATATTTTTCTAGAATATTAAACTATTTGCTATCGTGTGGAAAATTGATCTGTTTTGTGGAAAATTCGTCTTTTGGGTAGAAAATTAATCTTCTTTTTTGAAAATGCATCTTTTTGGCTGTAGATTGAACTATTTTGTTAAACTTGGTAGAGTATGAACTTTTTTGTTGAAAATTCATCGTGTCGGGCGGAAAATTCAACTGTTTTGTGGAGAATTCATATATTCAGTTGAAAATTCGCCTATTTGAGTAGAAAACTAATGTTCTAACTGTGGATTCAACTATTTTGTCCTAATTTTTCTTTTTTGGCTGTATTTCACTGCTAGGAAATTCATTTTTTTTTGTGACAATTATTTTTTTTTTTCAACTGAAAATGCAACTATTCCATTTTTGGTTGAAAACTTATTTTTTTTTTATTGAAAATATAACTATTTCGTTGAAAATTCATCTCTCTCGATTAAAAATTATATTCTTGTTGAAAATTCATCTTTGTAGGTTTAAAATTCAACTATTTTGATACGTTGTCTTTTTTGGTCGAAAATGTAACTATTTTATTAAAAATTCGTACCTTTGGATTGTAAATTCATCCTGCATGGTAGAAAAGTCATCCTTCTTGTTTAAAAATTCATCTTTCTTTCTTTTTGATTTAAAATTTAAATCTTGTTTCGTTGAAATACGAAATATTAAATATTTCGTTGAGAATTCATTTTTTGTTTGTTTGAGAATTGAACTATACTACGTTAAAAAAGTTTTAAAGTCTTCCTTGTGATCGAATAGTCTATTCATTATAGAACAAGTTATTAGAAACGCAAAAGCTGTAGACTAAGCGAGAAATCCATGAATGGTCAACGGCTTCCTTTCTTTCATGGGGGGGGGGGGGTGTAAAGACAAAACTACGGTTATCAACGAAGGTGTGCGGGGGAGTAAAAAATATCCCAAAGTTCGTAACGCGGATTATGGATGACCCCCCGAGAGTATTAAATTAAAATTTGAAATTACAGATGCTGCCAGGACACGAGAGGACGAAGATTGATGAGCCCATGGACACGATCTTCGTGAAGCAGGTACGATCAAATTCACCAGCAACAGAAGCAGGGCTTCGAACTGGTGACAGGCTTGTAGCTGTCGACGGGGCTCCGACTCGAGGAGAACAATACGCAAGTGTCGTTCAACGAATTCAACAAGCAGGTCCTTGGCTGCGTCTCCTCGTTGTCTCCAAGGAAGACGATATTCTGCAAAGGGTAATTATTTATCAAAATTTCCGAAAAATAAATCAACGCTGTCGTCATTTTTATTGTTTACAATTCAAGAATTTGCAATTTTCAAATCTATCAACTTAGAGATATTTTAATTTTAAATCTTAAAAATGGAACTTCCGAAAAAGCGTTCAAAATTGCATCGTTGTCTATTATACGCATTAAATATAAAAAGTCTTCAATTGCTAATATTCAAAATTGAAATTTTTTTAGTTGTAAATCTTCAAAATTGAACTATTAAAACAACTTTAAAAGTTACATACTGTTAAAATATAAATTTTGAAAATTAAGAAATTTGCAATTTTACAGTTTAAAAGTTGAGCAGTTTTCAATTGTAACTCTTAAAAATTATAGAACTGAATTTTAAATCTTAAAATGAAGAGTTATTAATTTTGTAAATTTACAATTAGAAATTAGGCCGTCTAGGTTCACCGAAATTCGGTCGTCTAGGTTCACCGAAATTCGGTGAGCGTAGAGCAAATATTTTCAGTGAGCCCAGGGAAGCTGGAAAAGGGCAGCTAGTTTCACCGAAATTCGGTGAGCGTAGCACAAACATTTTCGATGTGCCTAGGGACTTCATAAAAATTATGCAAGTTTCAAGTTTTACAATTACAACATTCTTGTTTTTACATCTTTAAAATTGAAGAATTTTAAAATGCAAATCGTTAAAATTGAAGGATTTTCAATTGTAACTCTTCGAAATGGCAGGACTTTTAATTTTCAAGCTTTAAAATTGAAGTTTTTAATTTTTTTTAAATTTACATTGTAACTCTTCAGAATTGTAGAAATTTGAATTTTAAATCCTTAAGATAAGTAATTTGGAATTGAAAACTTGATTTTTTATTTGCAAAATCATCCAAATTTAAACATTTGCTTGTATACGTCTTTAAAATTAAAGAGTTTTCAATTATAAATCTTGAAAAATTGAAAAATTTTAAATTACAGTTCGTTCAAATTCAAGAATTTTCAATTGTACATCTTCAAAATTGAACTGTTCCAAAAACAGAGAATGTTCCAAATTTCATACCTTTAAAATATAAATGTTTAAAATTGAATAATTCTTAATTTTATATTTTGAAAATTCAAGAATTTTTTATTGTAGCTCTTGAAAATTACAGAACTTTGATTTGTAAATCTTTTAAAGTTGAAGAGTTTTTAATTTTGAAAATTTACACGTAAAAATTCCATAATTTTGATGATTTCACAATTTCTTCAATTTGGAAGATTTAGAATTGAAAACTTGACTTTTGATCTTCAAAATCATCCGAATTTTAGCATTTTTATTTATATATCTTTAAAATTGAAAAGTTTCTAATTTTGAAAATTTACAATTAAAAATTATGTAATTCTGATGATTTACTTGCGCAATTTCTTCAGTTTGGAAGATTTAGAATTGAAAACTAGACTTTTGATCTCCAAATCATCAAAATAAAAAAAAAATTATTTATACATCTCTAAAATTGAAGAGTTTTTAATTTTGAAAATTTACACTTTAAAATTACGCAAGTTTTATGTCTTACAGTGAAAATTTCTGTAATTTTGATGATTTACGTTAGAATTTTCTTCAATTTGGAAGATTTGGAATTGAAGACTTGACTTTTGATCTTCAAAATCATCCGACTTTAAGAATTTTTATTTATATATCATTAAAATTGAAGAATTTATAATTTTGAACATTTCAAATTAAAATGTATACAAGTTTCAAGTTTTACAGTTTAAAAAGTTTAATTTTGATGATTTAAGTTCGAAATTTCTTCAATTTGGAAGGTTTAGAATTGAAAACTTGTTGATCTTCAAAATCGTCAAAATTTAAGAATTTTTATTTATACATCTTTAAAATGGAGTTGTTTTTAATTTTGAAAATTAAGAATTAAAAATTATGAAAGTTTCAAGTTTTACAATGAATAAAGCTGTAATTTTGATAAGTTACATTCAAAATTTCTTCAATTTGGAAGATTTAGAATTAAAAACTTGACTTTGGGCCCTTAAAAATCATCCAAATCTAAGAATCTGTATATATCATTTTTTTATTTATTGAAAACTACATCATTTTAAACTGTACGCATTACATATTTAAGGATTTTTAATTGCAAATACTCAAGATAGACCTATTTTGAAAATATGTTGAAAATTTGTTTATTTTAAATTTAAACGATAAGCATTCAAAACTAAATAAGTTCGCAAATTTTCAATCTTAATCATCTCAATTTTTTTCTTTTCTCCTAATTCCTGCTGGGAAAAAATCTTAGATTTGATTGAAGGTTACAGATTACTGAAAGCCGCTTAAAATAAAATAAAAATGTTATGAAAACCGATGTAGCTATTTAATATTTACTTTAATTCATGATTATTAATTATATTTTATAGTACTTTAAATTGAAGGATATATTTTAATTTGATAATCAGATAATTAAAGTAAAAAAACTAGCAAAGTTACAAATAAAATGATTAAAGTCTTAATTAAAAATTGATTAAAAAAGCCTCAATTATACCAAAAATCATAGTGACCCTTTTGCATAATCTCGAGTCAATCAATGAAAGAGAAACTTTTCCAGTATTTTGGGGAAACTGCTCACAATCCTGAGACGAATCAGAGGCCACGACTACGATCGCCGGAGAGACTCACGCAGAAACAGAAAAGAGCGATCGGCATGATTCCTGCCAATACGGCTAGAGCGAGGCAGTCCTGGATCTGCTCGCCTCCTGGCTCTGAAAACCAGGGAACCGTCTCTCACTATGGCCTTCGCAATGATTCCCTTTCCGTCTCAGATGATCAAACACTCGCCAATGAATCCTCCGCATCGGCGCCTGCTCTTCTGCAGAGAAAACCACTGGATGATAGAACGCAGAGGAGAACCTCACCACCGTCTATCAACCAAAAGGAAGCTCTGGATCCGGCGTTGCGATCCAACAGAACCTCTCACGAGACTCAAAGGTAAATTAATTAAATTAAGAAATCCCATTACTATAATGAAAGAAGAAAAGACCTTTTTGTTTCAACTTTTTCCAGACTGTAGAAGATCCTTCGTATTCTTTTCATTGTCCCATTCTTCATTCTCATTTCAGGGATCGCAGTCCGTCCCCTTTTTCACCTAATCCTCTTCCTCCCCCTTAAATTTAAAAAATCTGTTGAAAATTCTGTTTAAAAATATCCTAAAAAACCTAGAATCGAGAATGTTGACCCAATTTCCCCCTTTTTCTCATGTTTTATAAGGTTTTGATTCATTTTTCTAATGATTCAATCGAGAAGCTAAAACTCAAAAGATAAATCATTTCTGTAGTTGCAAATCCAAAATATCTTGATAGAGATATCATTCTTCACGGATCAAAATGCTCTGAAAACAGGGGAAATGGGAGATTTTTCACGAACCTAGGGAAATAGATTCTTTTATCTAAAATTTTATGTGAGTAATAATATTAAATTCCAATTGAAACGCTCTAAATTCTTAATATCCAAGTAAAAATATTTAATTTTTACTTTTTACTTTAATTTTTTACTTTTAATTTAATTTTTACTTTTTTCATTTAATTTTTTGAATTTTTATCCAAGCAGATGAACTTTCAAAAAAAAAGTAATTTCAAATCATAGAGATAAACTTTCAACTCAAATTATGAATCTTCAACCAAAAAATGTTTTAATTTTAAATCATAAACAATTCAGTTCATCTACAAAAACAACTTTTCAACCAAATTGTTGAATTTTTAAAGCAAAAGACTAATTTTCTACAAAAAAGTTTAATTTTCAACTCGAAAATATGAATTTACAACAAAAAAGTTAATTTGCAACCAAATAGTTGAATTTTCAACCTAAAAAGCCGAATTTTTAACAAAATAGTTGCATTTTCAACCAAAAAGCTGAATTTTCAACTATAATGATCAATCTTCAATAAAAAAAGATGAATTTTTAATGAAATCGTTAAATGTTAAACCAAAAACGATAACTTCTGAACGACAAATATATTATAATTAATAAAAAGACGAATCTTCAACACAAAAGTTCGTTTTTAACCAAGTATTTAATATTTCTATCAAACTGTTGAACTTTCAATTCAAAAAGAAGAAATTTTTACAAAGCAGTTACATTTTCAACCCGAAAATATCAATTTTCGACAAAAACTTAATTTTCAACCAAATAATTGAATTTTCCACCAAAATGCTTAAATTTTCAATCCAAGAAGACGATTTTTGTACCAAAAAAATGATTCACAACATTTTTGAATTTTCAACAAAATAATTAACTTTTCAGCCAAAAAATAACATTTTAAACCAAAAAAGATAAATTCTAAACGAAAAATTTAATAGTTGGTATTTCAAACAAAAGAGATTTTTATTTCAAATGAACCGGGTTGAATTCAACAACAAAAACAATCTTTTCTTTTCGATCCTTAACCCAAAAAGATTAATTTTGAACGAAACAGTTGCTTTTCTAACAAACAAAAAATCTACCAAAAGAGATTAATTTTCCAGGCCCAAAGGAGTAATTTTTATGAAAAGAGTTCAATTTTCAATTGAGAACAATTTCTCAGTCAAAGAAAAAAACAATTCAACAAATTTGTTGTATTTCCAAGCCAAAAAGGCATATTTTCTACAAAAACGTTAAATTTTCTACCCGAAAATATTAATTTTCGACAAAAAGGTAATTTTCTACCGAATAGTTGAATTTTCTATTCAAATAGATGAATGTCTACAAGAAACTTTAATTTTTAAACAAAAAGTATAAATTTTTAACAAAATTGTTGAATTTTCCACAAATAATTCACTTTTTAACCAATTTTTTTCCAGTTTTAAGCAATAAATATGAATGCTCAAAGGAAAGAGTAATATTTAATATTTGAACTAAAATAAATTTTGATTTCAAATCAGAACCGGGTTGAATTCAACTACAAAAATCAAATTTTCAACAAAATACTTGAATCCTGAGCTAAAACAGATTAATTCTCAATCAGAAAATAAAGAAAAAAATGGTAACCAAATTGTTGTACTTTCAAGCCACAAAGACGAATTTTCTACAAAACCGTAAAATTTTCAGTCCAAAAATATGGATTTTCGTCAAAAAGTTAATTTTCTACCTAATAGTTCAATTTTCAACCAAAAAGGATAACTTTTTAAAGAAATTTGTTCAATTTTTTACGAATACTTAATTATTCAAACAAATTTTTATTTTTTGGATTTTTAACCAAAAAATATGAATTCTTAACTAAAAATGTAATAATTGATGTTTTAACCAACAAATACTTTTATTTTAAAGAAAAAAAATTTGAATTCAACCAAGAAAAAAAGAATTTTTAACAAAATAATAACGAAATGATAAATCTTCGACCAGAAAAATGAATGTGTAGCAAAGTAGTTCTACTTATAACCAAGTTGTTGAATTTTCAGGCAAAAGAGATTTTTATTTTAAATTCAAATCACAAAAATGAATAGAAAACTTGCTAAAGAAAGAGCGATACCCTTGGAAGGCACTTTAAATCAAAAGTTTTTAACAGAAAATCAAATCCTCTTTTAATACCCCTTCTTCACCTAAAATTAAAATACTAAACCACTTTGATGTCTGTTATAATGAAAATAGGAAACACCTTTTTGTTCCATCTTCTTCCAGAATATAAAATATCCTTCTTATTTTTATGATTTTCGTCTTGGAAATAGCAATGATATTGAAAAAGGAAAAACCTTTTGTTTCGACTTCTTCAAGATAACAAAATATCCTTCTTATTCTTTTCATTTTTCCCTTCTTCATTCTCATTCCCGTTATTATGTCATAAGGATATGCAAAGACTCTATTTCTACTTGTAGGTATGATCTATACGATAGAACGCGTCCAGAATCGATTTACTCTCGAACCGGGAGCGATCGGATCTACGACAAAATTAAGGACCCGATCTACGAGAGAGTGAAGCCTGATTCTTCAACCTTCACCGAGTCCTTGGATCGGCATCGTTTCCCCGTTTCTCGTGCGGAGCCTCAAGTTCCCATCTACCGTCCAGGAAGAAGAGTCGTGACTCGTCGCGCAAGTGAAGGTAGTGGACCTATAAGTGAATCCGAAATGGCAATGTTCGGAAGTGCGAATACATTCGATTCTCGGTTCAGTGTTGATTCGCGAAGAGACTCATCACCCGCGAGTAAAGACAGTAGTCTCTCCTCGTTCGACTCGAACTCAACCCTCACCGGTAACGAGGGTTTGGACAATTCTCACATCATGAACAGATTGAAAAAGAGCTTCGAGCAAAAAGAGGAATTCTTACGGAGACCGAGTCAGCCGATCGGTTGGCTTTCAACCGAAAACCCACCGGTCCCGCTTCAAACGCAGAGTGTGATTCAGAGGGAATTTTATGCAAGGCCGCAAAAGCTCCAGAGACAAGTTTGGCCTCCTAGCGAATTTCAACAGCAGCAGTTTATTCAACAACAACAACAGTTGCAACAGCAGCAGCAATTGCAACAACAAATGCAGCATCAGCAGATGCAACAGCAATTGCCAAGGCAACGATCCTTAGCTTATCCAGATGAGAGACTCAAACCCCTGAAACCTTCCAATCAGAATCTTCAGAGGGTTCAAAACCCAACAGATTCAGATTTAGAGTATTCTAATTCTAACTCGAATTCCAATTCCAATTCTCAACGCAGGAATGAACAGATCGAAAGCAATCGGGACACTAGAGATCGCTTTTACGCGACTCCTTACGATAACAACGGATCGGCTAAGGAAAATCATATTTCGAAGAATGGCGAACAGATTAGAATGAACTCTAATACTTCTTCGAGTAGGAACAATGCCGCGAATAAAACTGCCTTCATTACCACCTTGTCGAGAATTCACGAGAATGTCACGAGTGCAGTTCAACAGGGACAAGAAGCCAGAAATGGAACCTCGTCACTACCATCGTCTCCGGGGCTTGACAAAAAGGGAAATGATAAATTCCCTGTTCCTCCTCAAGGGTTAAAAATTGTTTCCAAAAGGGCTAAGCAGTTCGAGTCGGGAAAACTTATGAGCGATGATGATGAGCCAACGAGCGACAGAACGAATCTTTATAAGAGTGAATTGTCGAGATTGTCGAATAAAAGGAGTGTTCCGAATGTTGCGGTCAGGAAAAGGGAGTTTGAGTCGAAGGCTGAGTCTCAGGATCCGAGGAGATTGGCTGCCGGGAGGGAGAGCAAATCACTTGATGGAGGTAAAGCTTTTTTCGTTTACTTTAAAACGATGTCGAATTTCTTCTTCCTAAATTGAAAACAATCCTACAGAAAATTTAAAACTATTTACAAATTAATTTATAATTCGACATCGTTTATTCCTTATATGGGTGAAAATCAAAAAGTTGACAATATCATGCCCCTAGAGTATAATACGATTTTTTTAATTACTGTGTTTTATTAAGTCTATTTGTCCATTATCCAAATTATTTTTACTTTGATCGATATCAAAATAAATTCGAATTAATATGAGTAAAAGTAATCTAGTGACTGTAATCGACTACCTCTTTCAAAAGTGTATGGCTTTATATCTTTAAAAAGAATGTTTAAAATCTAATGGTTAAATACCCGTATTTTCCAAAACAAATTCATGTAATTAATTCCATGAAATCTAATGATATTTTATGAAATCCTGAAAAATGGATTAAAGTGCCTTGAGAGCCTTTAAGACCCCTTAAAATAATTGAAATCATCGGAAATCTGATAAAATCCGTTAACATCCTTTAAAATCCCTTGTAATCTTTTTAAATAACCTGAAACCTTATAGGGCTTATAAAATCGTTCCATATCTTCCGAAGTTTTAGGAAATTCTTTAAAACCGCATAAAAATTGGTTTAAATCCCTGAAAATCATTAAAATCCCTCCAAACTGCTTGAAATTTCTTTAATCATTTGAAAATGCTTTGGAAGTTTTTAAAGTACCCTATATTATTTCGAATCCTTTGAAAACTTTTGAAATCCCTCGACAATTTTCACTGCGCTTGAATATTCCTTACAATTCTTAAAAATGCCTTAAAATCATTTGAAAATCCTTATAAATGATTGAAATCTATTGAAAACTTCTTGGAATCGTTTTAAATAACGTAAAATCTTTCAAAAAAATATTTAATGTTTGGAAATATCTTGAATTTCTATGATATCCTTTGAGATCCTAGGAAATTCATTAAAATACCTTGCTCAGAGCCGTTAAAATTCATTAAAACAATTGAAATCTACGGAAATCTTATAAAGTCCCTTGAAGTTCCTTAAAGATCTTTATCAATATTTGGAAATGTTGGAAATTTTCTGAAATCCCTTTAAATCTTCTAAAATATCCTAAAATCTTATAAATCCTATATGAAATCCTTTCAAATCTTCCGAAATTCTTTAAAATAGCACGTAGCTTCGGAAATCCTGTGAAATCCCCTGAAATATTTGAAATCTTTTTTTAATCTTTGAAATCCTACAAAGATCCTTAATTCTTGTAAAATTTTGTGCAATTTATGGAAATATTATAAAATGTTTAGAAATGATTAAAAATATCATAAAACCTTTAAAATCCTTATAAAGTTTGGGAAATTAATTTGCAATCCCATTAAATTGTTTTAAATTTCTTAAAATCCCTTGAAATCTTTGAAATAATATTAAATCCCAGTCCGCTTCTCTAAATATTATATGCAAACTAAGGGCGCGAAAAAATTAACAAAATAGGAATTTTATTCTGCTAATTATTCCTTTAGTTAGTTGTATTATGAAAGATAATAATAATGAAATTTTCATATTTTAAGCCTCGAGAAGCAGATGTAATTGTTATTTTGACTTACAAAATATCGTAAATGGTTTATATAAAAAGGTTGTCATCAAATACAAAAAAAATTATAATTATAAAATAAGTGCCTACTTCTTAATCTCGCAAATCATTATTTTTACACTTCTTGGAATTAATATAACTAGAAAACAGATGTTTTATGTTTATCTGAATATTTTTCCATCGAATAATTCCAACTTTTTGATTTTCGACCATATATTATTTAAATAAAAAATTTGATTTTCCTCGATACATGTTTGAAACGACTCAAAACTTGATTCGCTTCGATTACAAAATAATTATCATCTAGGTAGTGGATTGTCCGGGAACAGATCAATACCCATAGGCAGCAAGTACATCCATTGTGAACCGCCGTCTGGGTATAGGAAACACAAAGGTAGAAGCGAATCTTCCGACATCGATGCAAAATACAGACCCTTTTCCGTATCCTAATCCTAACGCATTTTTAAGTATATTTTCAAAGAATTTCTCCAATTGCT
The DNA here is from genome assembly GCA_011634705.1 of Andricus grossulariae. Taxonomy (NCBI): domain Eukaryota; kingdom Metazoa; phylum Arthropoda; class Insecta; order Hymenoptera; family Cynipidae; genus Andricus; species Andricus grossulariae. The sequence continues at coordinate 51,940,895 of JAABKJ010000755.1, read as the reverse complement.
ATCGTGAAAAAAAAAACAGAAAAATTCCTCTCGAATCATTCTTCTTAAAACGTAAAAAAACATCTTGCTTCTCTGCATGGTCCTTCTAAAATTAAAATTCCTAGTTTCACGACAATTTGGCTCCCAGCATTCTCTTCCTTATAAATATTAACCGTCTCTATATTCATTTTAGTTCTTTCTCTATTGTTTTTACTTGAGAATGATGTAACTCTGTTGATCGATGTTGTCTTCGTGATTCACTGTAAATTTTGCTTGGATATATCTTAAATCTCACGATCAAAATTATCGATGAGAGCAAAGACGTGAGAATATTTTTTTTTTCGATGAGGTGACATGTAAATAATTGGCTAGTGTAGAAGCTTTGAACGAAGCGAATTTTTTTTTTAGTTTCGCTCTTACGATGCACAATTTAGTTGAAATATATTAAATTTTTATCACTTTTGCCTCAGAGTATTCCCTGGTCAATACAGGACGAAGAAATGGATGAACTTTTCAAATTGTCGACGTTTTAAAATTGGGATTCCTGCTTATACTTAGAATTAATCAGTAGGGAAAACCTTTCTACAGTAGATAATGCAACCTGCCGTGGATAATCGTTAATCAAGACCACAAATAAAAGAAAAAGAATTAATTTAAATTTATGAATTGAATTAAAATATGTTACATATTAGTATTTTTAATTAATGATTATCCAATGTAGGTTGCATTATCCACTGTAGAGAGGTTTCCCCTAATTCAAAACGTGTGAATAATTTTCTTTAATCTTCTTTAATTTTCTTCGATTCTTACCTGTTTTTCTTCGTTGTCCGCACTCTTGTGCGAATGACTGTTGCATTTGAACGATGATCGTGAAAAAAGCTGTGAATCTTGCCTGATCATGTCTGAAACTTTGGCCTCTTTGTTCTGAACAAAAGGAAATAATCGCCTCTTAATTCCCTTCATCGACAGAACCACCCACGGAAATGGAACCTGTACGATTAAGAGCTCGAAGCAACAGTGCCGATTCATGGGGAGCTGCGACCGATCCAACCGGAAGGAATGTCAGGCACACCTGGCAGACCGAATCAGAAGAAAATTTGGAAGAAAAACCCAACAAACCGAAAAGACAGGACAGTTATTTGCAAGCAGTTCGATCTCAAAACGGTTAGTCTTTGCTCGAATAATTTGATTTTCCTTCCGGAAATTAAAATTCTCAGGGTGTCGATCGAACCGGGATACCAGCTGAAACGTGGGGATTCACTTTCTTTCTAAATCCGTGGTTAATCCGGAGAAATTAAAAAAAAAAATGGTGGAGGTTTATTGAGAATTTTAAAATAACGTAGTTTTGAATGGAGACATTTGAGAGTGTCTTATCCAAATTTGATCGTTAGATCCTTGGTTAAAAAAAAAACTTTTTTTGTAAATCTAAGATATAGTTAGTTGACTGAATTCATTTAAAATCGGACAGGCAGCCCGTGCTCAAGTCGCGGAACCTTTTGCAGGGTGGCCACTCACCCGGGAGAACCGGGAGAAACTTTCACCGGGAGAAAATTATATGATACTTATCAATAATATATTTATCGTCTTTAAAATTTCTATAATCTTAATTTAAAATTATGGTTTTGAATGCGCAATTCTAAAAGTTTAATCTTTAAGTCCTTGAAACTAAAAGTTTTTTCTTAAATTAATTTTTAGATAATTTTGTAAATTTGGAATTTTAAATTTCACAATATTTCAGTTTTGAAGTCAAATATTCAAAATGTCAGGACAATTTCGCATTTAAATATTTCAAACTTTCATATTAAAAGCCCTAAAAGTCAGTTTTGAATTTAATAATTTTAAATGTAAATATAAAGCAATTTCGAATTAAAAGATTAAAATTGTTCGATCGACATTTGATTGAATCCGCGAAAGTCATTCTTCACATAAAACCAATACCTTCTCATTGAGATGAGAATGTAAAAATTTGTACCACCCTATTGCATATTCAAGTCGGGACGGGAATATAATAAACTGTTCGGGAATTTTATTGTTCTGGAATGTTTCATTTCGGGAATTTTATTGGTCGGGAATTTTATGATTAACGAATTTTATTATTCGGGAATTTTCCTATTCGACAATTTTCTTATTTGGAAATTTTACATTTTTATCAATTCTCTCTTAGAATTGAGTTAAAAGGTCGCGTTTTTCCCGAACTTTTCAGCTTATTTTCAACTTTTTAGTTAAATCGAGACAACAATTAAATAAATTTAACAGAAATAATTGTCTCAACAATGTATTATTATAATTAATAATAATATTTTTTTTTAATATTGCCAGAAAGTTGCAGTTATTCTAAAAATGTCACGTTTGGTCCACTTTTCTATTAGAGTGAGGTAATAATTAATTAAAGTTGACACATATAATTACTTAAACAAATTATTATTATTTTGAATAATATTCCTTTTAAATGATGCTGTAAAGTTGCGGGTTTTTCTGAAACTTTTAACTTTTTGTTCAATTTTTACATAGAGTGTGCTAATAATAAATAAAATTTAAGAAATATAATTTCTTCAACAAATAACTATTGTTTCTAACTATCTTCTGCTATGGTATTGCTAAATAGTGGCGGTTTTTTCTAAAATTTCGTTCTAAAACTTTTTAGTTAGCATGAGGCTTACTCAAGTTAGTAAGAGAATAATCAATGCTAGTTAACAAACCTAATTGTTTGAACAACTTATTATGGTTTATAACTATCTTCTTTCAGATGAATCCTAGAAAGTTGCGCGTTATCCCGAAATTTTCATATTTTGTTTAACCTATTTGTTAGCAATAAATGATAAATATTAATATTACTTTAAACAAAAGGGCTCTTAGTAACAACTTCAAGGAAAATTTACACTTAACAATATTTACATGGAATAGTTACAAACAATAATAAATTGTGTAAACAGTTTGTAACTCTATTCTAAGATAAAATTGCTAAAAACAATTATAAATTGTGTAAACAATTTATGTAAAAATCTAATTACCAGTAAAAAGTAGTATTTTATGCATTTCAATGAATTCGTATTAACTAATCGGAAGAAAATCATAATGAGCGCAGAAACACGCAAAATCCAATTTTGCACTTGTGAAAGTTTTTGGGTACCTTATAAATTTATGGGGGTGATATTTAAAAAGTTATTCTTCATTTGCATTTTGTGTCTAATTTTAAAGAGAAATATTGAGTTTCAACTTGGTTTACCTAATATTGGGTTTTTTCACACAAAAAAAAGACACATGTATTTTTTTGTAGATTCAAACAAATTTTGGGGGCGATATGCATGAAAATTAAAAAACAATTCAAATGCATTTTTGGGCCACCATACTTATTACAGGTCAGCAAATTTCGAAAAGTCAGGGAAAATTAAAATTATTACAGGAATTTTGTCCTTTGGGCTTAAAAATTCAACATTTTGGATGAGATTTTTTTTCCTTGTTGACTGAAAAATCTTTCTTGGTTGAAAATTCTACTCTATTTTTAATATTCCCTTTTTGCGTTGAAAATTATTTTGTTTTGATTGATTTTTCAATTAATTTGTTGAAAATTAAAATTTCTTGGGTTAATTTCACTGTTTTTTTATTGAAAATTCATTCTTTTTCAAGTATGTCTTAGGGTGGTTCACAAAAAACTTGTTTTCTATTTTTCGGCGGCCGTATTGAGACATTTTGTTTCTCTGAGTGAGATAATACGCTCCTAATTTTTTCATATTTTTAAAAGAAAATTTGGAGGATGCGAGCATCAAATTTACGTGAAAATAGAGATTTTTGTAATTTTCGATTTTTTGTAATATAAATATATGTCTTAGAGAAATATATTATAAATAAAAATTGTACGGCCGCCGAAAAATAAAAATAATTCTTTTGTGAACCACCCTAGTATGTCAAAATCTGAATTTGTTGATAACAATTGTTCAAATCATTAGGAATTGTTAATTATTTGCGAAGTATTATAGCTATGGGTCCTCGAAGCGACATTTTTAGAGGTTTTAGTAAAAAATTAAGGCTATTCATTTAAAAATAGTCTAACAGTGAATTTGTTTATAAGAATTCTTCAAGCAATTGCCAAAATGATTCCATTTCAAATATCTTGTATTTAAACATTATTTGTTCACAAATTTTATAACAAATCTGTGGATTGCAATGAGCTGAAAATTACGAGACCTGAAAAATGACTTTTTTAAAATTAATTTGCATGTAATATTTGTTTTTTCATTTATTTTCTCACTGAAAATCATTAACACATATAGTTCCTGCAATCAGCTATGTATTTCAATGAGCTAAAAGTTACAAAATCCAAAAATGACTTTTGTTCATTAATTTGGATATGATATTAAAAAAAAAATTCTTAACCTCTGAAAATCTTACATTCAAATAATTCAATTCATCTTATTTTATGTTTTTGGCAGATAATTTCAATTATTTATCAAAAGGTATTGTATTACTGTATTTCGAAAATCAATTGCATTTTTTTTTAATTTTCTTCGCAGTATTTTTTATTGTGCTCAACAAGATATTATCAAATCAGAATATTCCGGAATCATTTGAGTCATTCGAAATAATTTTTTTTAACATTTCAGAATAATTCTACGCTATTGTGCTGACAATAAATAACGTAAATATTAATACAAGATTATAAGGTTAAAGTGCTTAGATCTGGCGCTAGTCTGGTCTAGGTTTGAGTTTAACTAGACCTTCTTGTCTAGAAGGTCTGGTAGAGCCCAGGGATGGCGCTGCCCAGCTATCTAAGACCAAAAAAAGTTTCAAGTTCGTTCAGCAAATTTGTTTTGGACTTATTTCGAAAAAGTTGCAGGTGGTTTTAAATGATAGAAATGAAGAAATTCACACGATCGAACCAAGACTTCATTTCTTATCACTTTGACAGTATGGTCTTGTCCAGGTTTGGTGCTTATCAGCTAAATACACTTTTGGTGAAGAATGTTTTTTTCCAATTTATAAAAAAGAAATGGAGTCTAGCAAACTAAGTAGGGTCTGACCATACGGTCTGGCCTAGGACTATCCAGAAAAAACGTGACACTTTTGGTTAGGCCCAGGCCAGATAATCTGGTCAGAGTCAAGACTGGAAACCAGACTGTCTGGTCTGGGCCGGGCCAGCGCCATATAATTTTTCCACAAGGAGTATTGGCCAGGGTTCGATCAATGCTGGGTCAAACTTGGAAAATACTTGTGCCCAAATTACTTCTTCCTATCGTACAGTATATGTGACTGTCCGCGAAAAAAGGGAATATGTAAAATGAAGTTTCCGCGCATCAGATTCCTTTCTTCGCGGACGGTCACATATTTTCTCAACAAAATGGACCCCAGAAGCGTACATACATTTAGATTTGATAAAAACGTTTCTTTTTATATTTAAAACGGGCCACTTTACTAACCATGTATATTCTTAGAGTGCAATACTGATTCGCTCGGCCTGATGAATGCTTTCTAGTCCAAATTTCTTGTGGAACAGATTATTCATTAGATCTTTCCTGGGTATTTCTTCAGTCACGTTGGCAATTTTGCGATTTATGCGTACTTTAACTCTACCATAGTTGTAATTCATGTCTGTTCTACGAGCCATGAATGGAAACAAACGTTCAAATTTCATTCTTCCGATGATGAAGTTATCCAGTACTGCTACTTCATAAATACCTGATGGTAAAAATTCCGGTTTGTGAAGATCATTTTCGAAATGGTCAATATAAAATGGAATGGGAGCGGAATGAGGAGTAAAGTTAGAACATCTAGGGCTATGTAGCACAGTCAATTCTGTAATAACAAAAGATAAATAGGAAATCAATTTTTGTATTAATTATTTGAATGGTCTCTTTAATTTATTCAATGATAGTTCTTATCTCATAATATAAGAAATATAATTGGTACATTAGAGGAAAAAAATAAATAAAAAACAGTCCAGAAATAAATCGCGAAGCGCCCTCAAGTAAGTGCGAATTAGGGTGGCCCTTATTTTACACTTTCATCATTTCTTTGCTCTTACTCACCATATTTGCTTCAATACGTAAAAACAATTATTTCCTCCAATGATATACGTGTAAGCCCCTTGATTTCCAAAAATCGAGTAACTTTAATAATTGACCAATAGGATTCCTTCCTCCATTGATACTTATTACTACTGATTACTATAAAAGCATTACGAGCATTACTGGCATTACTAGTCATTCTTTTATAAAGTATCAATACAGGAAGCATCCCTATTGGTCAGTTATTGAGGTTACTCAATTTTTGGAAAATAGGGGGCTTACACGTATGCCTGGGGACAAACTTATACACTTTGACGGAGAATGACCCATACATGGGGTCCTATTTTAATCTATAAATCTAAATATATTCTAAACTACCCAATCTGCATAAAAAATGGTTCATACAAAAATTGACCAGGATATAGGAGGCCATTTACCTGTACCATTAACTTTGACCTTGAGGCCAATTTTCAAGTTCATTTCAAGGTTAGGACGATTTTTGAAATGGAAACCCCTATTTCTGACTGCAGATTTGAAAAGAGCGGAAAATTTTACGTCAAAAATAAACTATGGAAATCTTGTTTACGTGACCTTCAAGAGGTCAAAAATCAAGGTCAAATGTCCAAAAAGCGATCAGATGCAAATGATCTTGTACTTGTTGAACGCACCTTCAACGTTGAGATTGCTCAGAAAACCAGTAAATTGAAAAAATGCTTCTAAGCGCTTTTTAAATAATTGACCTTGATATGACCTTCTGCAGGTAAAAATAAAAGATTTTAAAATAGCAATTTTCACGTATAATTGCTCGTTCTTTACGAGTCCGCAGTCTAAAATAGGGATTTCTATTTTTTTAAATCGTGTTGACCTTTAAATGACCTTTTTATGCAGATGGGTAGTTAAGAAGATATTTTGATTGATATATTAAAATCGAATGTTATGGAGGAAAAAGAAAATAAAAATAAAACATTTTTTCTCGGAAACGTATGAACCGATTCTGATAAAAAAAATATACGTTGTAAGAGTCAGTCAAACTGATAAAAAAAAAAAGAATGTATCATCTAGACGTTCTGAGATTTTTATTCCGTGATAACAGTGGGATTATTTGTTTAAATAATGCAACAATTTTTTTAATAATATCTATATGTTCAAATATATATCATACCCCGGAAAAAGCAGACAAAACATTTTATTTCAACAAATTTTCAACATATTTTAACACTTTTGAGTAATATTTTTCTCTAAGAATAGTCGTAAATGTTTAAACAGACGGTAATCGGTTGAAAAATTTATTTTCCCTAAATGTTTGATATTTTCCATTTTTCGACAAAATGGAATATTTTAAGGTACGAAATGAGACATTTAGTTAAATATTTGGGAACTAATAAAAAAGAAATAAGAAACGTTCATGCGGTCCTATATTTTTATAATTACAAAAAAAGATTTTTCTACAATTTTTTTGTGACTTTTATTTGTATTTATACAAATTTAGGAACAGATAAACGTTCCCCAGTGCTTTTTATTCATTTTATTCATTTTTTAACTAGATTTTTCATTCCGTGTGAAGTTAAGCTAAGCGAAAAAAAATGTGAAAACCATTTTTGACATTACCCTCATATATGCTTTAATGCGTAAATCAATTTAAATTGTTTGAACAATTTCTTTTTCAGGGCATTAACAATATCCGCCTTTTTTATTAACAAAGAAAACGAGAATAAAGTCTTTTTGTATTATTTTTTACCACCCCATATTTAATATGTTTGATCTAATTATCGAATTTTCTGCGTTCTCTTTTATTAGTCTTTTTTATCTTTACGTGTCAGTAAATAAAACCTCAGTCGAGATAACATTTAATTTTTGTTGATCCAATGTTACATCTGCCGCGGTTTCAATTAAAACTTTATTCTTGTTTTATCGACAAGGCAGAATGAATTTAATGCACAGAAATAAGCAGTAACAAAGTTCATTCTGAAGGTTTCAGTTTCACGGTGGAATTCATTCTGGTTACATTTTAAAATTTTTAGATCCACGAAGTCGAAGTACATTTTTACAGAGAAGTGTGATGACAGGTCAGTGGAAGGGCTTACGTTTGATTGGATGAGGAAATTTGAGGTAGGGAGTTGGAAACATCCAAAATTGTGACGTATAGATGGACAAACAGCTGCTCGCCAGTTTTCCAGTTTTCAAAATCTGTACAATGAATCAGACTAGACCCAGGGACCGATTCATGGAACGGTCAGCACGTCGAGTTGAAAGCAACTTTTAGAACTTTAAGCTGAAGTAATAACATTTGCAGTTGTAAAAAAGCAATTTAGAAATTCTGCAGTCTCATGAAACGTGACTTATGTTAGACGATGAATAACTGAAGGCCCGTAAATACCCGGAAATCCCTCAAGCATTAAAGTAAAGGAACATGCCGACCCAATTGAACTAATATAGTTCGATAAAATATAATTAATAAAAGAAGGAGTACATTATCAATATGTTCTAAAGATACAACCTATTTTGTTACTGCGTCATTGTCGGCCGCGTCAGGAGGAAGTGGACACAGTTTTTCAACACATCTATTGTAGATGCCATCTTTTGTTTTGACAGAGACCACTCCGACGACGCCGTATGGACCTGAATGCGTGTCGATTACAGGACACATTCTCCAAATCATGGGTGAAACTTCGATGATGTTGTCATTTCTGAGTAGCGTCACCGTGCCAAGCTTGCTGTTGGCAGAACTGGAACTCCATTTGCTACAAACGTTGAGTTCATTTAAGTATTCCTTATGCCACCGGCATCAGAAATGTTGACGCATCTTCTGAGCATGCTGCTAAAGAGAAAGCCTAACAGGCTTGATTTCGGGAAGTTCCTTCTGTGGAAAGCTCATTAAGGGACCACCAATCAGGAAATGTCCAGGAGTCAAGGGACGGATTTCATTCAGGTCAGAGGACATTGGAATTATTGGACGTGAATTCATGATGGCTTCAACTTCAACTACATATTTTCCCAGCTGTTCATATGTTGACACAGCATTACCGACGGTACGCAAAAAATGGTGCTTCAAAAGACTTAACTGCTACCTCTCACAAACCACCGACAGAGGAGGGATAAATGTTCATTCAATTCTCCTTGATTCTAAATACTCATAGACAATTTTATCATGAGAGTTAGCAGAGAGAAAATTCAAGGTTTCTGCAAGCTCGCAATCAGCCCCAACAAAGTTTCTGCCATTATAAGAAGTAATAGTAGCGACATTACCGCGTCGTAAGATAAATTGTTTTCAGCAACCAATAAAGGCATCCGTGCTGAGAGAACTACCGAGCTCAAGATGAACAGCCTTAGTGGCTAGCCACACAAACACTGTGACGTACTTCTTTACTCTTTTTACGTTTCGGTATAATCTTTTCTTGATGTAGAAAAGTCTATTACTACATTTAAGAAAGATCTTGAATATTTTAGGCGGTTCGCAGGTAGGTTTCCGATTTGATAGTCAATACCCCGTGGTTTAGCCTTAAAGCATCTGGCAGAATTATGAGTAACTCTACGCACGGTATTACGACCGTCCATCGGCCAGTACGTTCCTCGAATTGCAGATAGCGTAGCTTGAATACCTGCATGTTTTAACGCAATATGCGTGTCGCTGACGATCATTCGTGTAATCGCATGATTACGGGGAAGCAATATCAGATGCTTCTCTTCGTATGATAGATTAGCATGTGTAAGTCTGCCACCTACCTTTAACATTCCTTTGTCGAGAAAGAAACTAAGATTCAGTAGCTTGCTTCCCTGGTCAAATTCTTGATTGCGTGATAAATCGTGAATTTCTTTCGCGAAGGCGGTTGCTTGAATTACCTTGATAACACATTCTTGTGCACCCTGTATTTCAATATTAGACAGAGACCCTGATAGCTTCGTCGCGCTATTTGAATTTGCATTGCGCGCGAATAACAGCTTTACGTTTTTCAGAAGTGACGGTTGAATTGAATCGTCATCTGGGGCCAGCAATTTTCTTCCTGACTTAGCCAGTGGGGCCCGCCTTTCCAGATTTTACTCGCTACAAAATCTATAGGCAACTGACCCCAAGACGATGAATCGGCAGGATTGTCGTGAGTGGGCACGTGTCTCATCTCGTGGTACTGTGTAAGTTCTTGAATCTGGACTACTCAATTGGATACGAACGTCTTTAATGCATGCGGGGATAATTTTATCCACTGAGGAGCGACAGTAGAGTCTGCTCAAAAGAAAATCTTACTGAATTTTAGATGCTCTAACGATTTAGATATAGCTGCATATAGTTGAGCCAGTAGAAGGGCTGTACATAATTCTAATCTTGGCAGTGTTAACGTTTGTACAAGTGAGACCCGAGACTTGGAACCTACGAGAGCTACGTGGTGCTAGCCGTGTCAATCGGTCGAGAGTAGGTAAACGCAAGCTCCGTAACTCCTTTCACTAGCGTGTGCAAACCGTGTAGTAGGATTTCAACTGTATCTGATATAACGGTGCATCGATTAAATTCAATGGCATTCAATAAGGGTAGCTGGTGTTTGAATTCTATCCATATTGACCGGATTTTTTGCGGGATGGGCTCATCCCAATTTACCTGTAATTTCCACAGTGTCTGAATCAGCATTTTCGCATAAACGATAACCGGACCTAACAGTGCGCTTCGTTATATGTTCGGTCAGCTGGGCTATATCCTTTACCTTTCACACAATTTCATCACCCGTGGACCTCCGATATAGACCTAAAGTCTGAGTTGTGTCGGATGAATCGAAAGACATGAGCTTAGTTTTTGCTTCGTCAAAAATATCGCGAATTAATTTAGGATCATCAGACGCCCACTTGCGTTGCGTAAATTCACCCTTTTGAGCAAGCTGAATTAATTCGTCGCGTAGAGCGAAAGCTTCTTCAAATGTGGCTGCACCTGATACAAGGTCATCAACGAAAAAGTCTCGAGAAAGAGACTTCGTGGCAAGAGGATGGGACTGGCCCTCGTCCTCTGCAAGATGTGTGAGTACGCAAGTAGCAAGAAATGGTGCACAAGCTGTGCCGTAAGTTATAGTTTTGAGATTATAAATCTTGATCTGTTCGTCCGGATTATTTCTGAAATATCGCGTGTTGACCCTTTATTTTGAGCTGAACGGGACACAGAAGTTTATAAAATATTTCAACGCCCAACAGAGCGTCGACTTCTGATCGTTAATGAAATTCAGGGTCGAATCATGTTACATTTTCGGGAACCGTTATCCAACACCACTCGACAGGTGTGCGGTTTGCGTCGATTATCGAATACATCCACGAGCGCGGTAGATAATAGAGAGTAAGGGGCGGTTTTTACTTGCATGTTAACTGTTGCGCTTTGGTGAGTATTAGCCTTTTCTGACTTTTCTGAACCATAATGCCGAAGAGAGTTGTGACCTAGTTTCCACATTTTCTACAGGGACCGCTGCGGCAATCATTAAGACAGTCATTAGGGTGGAGAAAGTTAGAACACAGTGAGGATTTTTTCACAAAGTCAACGCGCTCTTTGATTGAAAGTTTTAAGAAAGTATCACATGAATAAATGCTGTGTTCAGATTGACAATAGTAGCAAATAAGTTTATTGGATTGTACTGCGAGGTAAGCATGTTGATGCTGCCATTTATGCTTACTTTGATGTGCATGCCTATTTTTATCTGGTTTAGTTTTAGATCTCGATTAAAATTTAGATTTATTTCTAAAGGGTGCTTGCGCGAACATTATTTCGTCGAACTGCGCTCGACGTTGCAGAAATTCTACATATTGTTTAATCGTGAAAACTTTAGATTCACTAGTTGAATCCTTTAATTTTTCGCGGAGCTGATGAGTAAGTTTAACCTTTTCAATCATGAGTAAATGCGTATCCCAAGAATCGATAGTTTCATTTAAGGCGCGAAGCGCGTGGATATGTTTTTGCATCCGCTCTAATAGTGCGCGGACTGAGAAATCCTTTGATACTGGCTGTAGATCAAGAATTGATTTGATGTGACTTTCGATTATGAGTTTGTTATTACCCTAGCGATCCTCTACTAGTTTCCAAGCTTCTCAATAATTTTCCGAAGAGGTTTCAAACGACGCGATTAATTCTGCGGCTTTGTAAACCAAGCAATTTTTCAAATGGACGAGTTTTTCTACCTCTTGAATATTTATTTTGCTGTCAACGAGGGCTTTGAATGTGTCTGAGAAACCTAACCATGCTTCGTACTTTCCGCTGAATTTTGGAAAATTAAGGTGAGGCAATTTATAATTGCTAGATGTATTACTGTTAACTGGAGCTACAGTCGAATTTGTCGCGAAACTGCTGATGCTTGACCCCGGATTGAATCTTAACTTTGGATTTTTACTTAATAATCTTTTCAACCTTTCGGGAATGGGAAAAAATCTGTTTTTTAACTGATTGCGCTCATCCTTTTGTTCAGCGATGTCATTTTCGTCTGTACTAAGGGACTCTATTCGCTATTGAATTTCGCTAAATTACGACCAAAGGGTTTTGTGCTTCTCTAAGCGCTCTTCGAGATCTAGGGAAGCTGATTCAGTTTCGTAATGTATTGCAGAAAACATTGTTTCTGAATTTGTAAACGCGCGTTTAATCCCTTCACGCTTCATGCTTAGTTCTCTGAGACCCGCTTCAGTTATTGCGGTTAACACTTGAACAATTGCAATTACACGTGATATTGGATTCAAGACACAACTTCAAGGAAGTAATATTAAGGAAATTTGTGGCCCCAATATTTGCTTACAGTTGCTGCATTGGACCACAGCTATTGTTTCTGCTGTTTTCTGATTCTGTTCGGAAATCTCGACATTTTTCCTTCTGTTGTCTGGTTAGAATAAATTGAAGCAACTTGATCTGGATTCTGCTTTGCTGCGGAAAATCACTGCTGTTGTCTTCTGGACGAAGATCCGAAACTAGGACTTCATAGTTGACAGATTGGATAACTGATTCTTTTTTAGCCACGAATCCACAATATTTAGTTATAGTCACCAATTTGTTTGCAATTGCACATCAACTTGCTGTATTAGTTAGTGAACTTCTATATTCAGTAACCTGCACTAGTTCGTGTTCACCCTACACTGCACAGGTTTGTGTTCACTTTTCGCTGCATTGGTTTGTGTTTATCGTCTTGGTAGAAGTAACTTGATTGATGCGGCTTTCTTTATACACGATGGGCATAATATTTGAACGCGAATGCATTGCTGTTACACACACGATAAAATACCCTACGTTCGGAGGACCAAAATGTTTAATGGACAAGGTGATAATATCAGCTAAATTTGTTTTCGGAAAATAACATTTATATAGTAGGGTGGAGTTAAAATGCTAAAATTAGTCGGATCTTCCGAGCTGAGATAAAAAAATTTGTGAAATGGCATCCGCAAAAAGTGAGCAAAGGAAATAATAATTGTTTATAATGTTAGATGTTAATTTTGGCTTTAGGGTCAGAATAAATAATTCAGTCAATTTTCAATTGAACCAAACATTTTGGTGCACAATGGCGGCCCTCATCAGTGGTTTATTTTTATTCTTGTGAAAATTTCAATGCGTATGCATTCTCACCGACCGAAATGTGGAACAGTACAGTTTGGACGTCTATTTCGTTTGAAAAACATTTCAGTCTGTCGGAATGCATACACATTGGAATTTTCCCTAGAATAAAAATTAACCACTGTTGAGGGCGACGATTGTGCGCCGAAACGATTGTTTCAATTAAAAATTGACTGAAGTATTTATTATGACCCTAAGGCCAAAATTATCATCAAACATTATAAACAATTATTTTCACCGAGGGTCAATATAATCTCCCCACTGGGTAGAATATAGTATATTGTGTATCGAGGGCGTAAAGAAGGCTATTTTGACGAGTGGGAATTTGCTGCCCGAGCGAAGCGAGGGCGGCAGTCACACGAAGCAAAATAGCTTTACGCCCTTGATACACACCATATTTTTTGTTCCCCTCCTTGAAAACAAGCATGTGAAGCAGATAAAGGATTTTTGGTGTACTTGACAATTTTAGATTACAGGTGAAAGGAAGAAATAGCGTACTTTGCATAAGGGAGATTGTCGGGTATAGGAATACAATTTTTTCAAAGATAAAGTTTAATTCTTCTATATTCTTACTTACGGGATGCAGTGTATGTGTAACGGGCGTAAAGTTTTATGTAGCGGGCGTAAAGTTTCTTGTAGCGGGCGTAAAGTTTCATGTTGGCCCGGCGGCGGAGTGCGCATGTGCAAACGTTACTGGGCTAGAAGCGGCCACATTACGCCTGCTTCACGTGCATGCAGTGTCGCGTTTTCAAGAAATTTTCAAATGCTGAAATTCCTCCAAAAACTTTTACCTATATTTCACCTCGTTTGGTCAAAATTTGAATTTTCGACTTTTTACATAGTATTTTCCATAAATAAAAGCAAAATAACAACTCCTATGAAAAAATGATTGAAATCAATTTTGCAGGACTTTTTAAAAATTGCAATTCCCTGTTGAAATTTTTCCTGTGTCCGCACCGTTTAGTTTGAAATTTGAATTTTCGATTTTATGCGTAGTGCTTTCGATAAATAAAACCGAAATGACAAGTCCTATCAAAGAATAGTTCGGGAAAATACCATAGGACTTTACTAAAACTATAATTACTTGCTGAAACTTTTTACCGTATTTAGCTTCGATTGGCTCAAAATTTAAATTTTCGATTTTTTTGACAGTATTTTCGAAAAATAAAACCAAAATATCAAGTTTTAGCTAAAAATTGTTCGGAAAAAAATTAGAGGTCTTTTTAAAAGCTAGAATTTTTCTTTGAGACTTTTTTACTTGTCTGTCATCGTTTGGCTTAAAATGAGATATTTCAACTTATTCATTTTTGATGCATAATTCTGAAAAAACGCGTCCTATCGAAAGATGGTTATTACAAAAATTCTAGATACTTTAAAGGGCTTCAATTCTCCTCCGAAACTTTTTAACGTATCTGTCGCCGTTTGGCGTAAAAATAGAATATTCTATTTTTAGATAACATTTTCGATGCATAAAACCATAACCATTGGTCAAGGAATGCTGGCTAATGAACTCGTCCTTTATTTTAGGACCAAAAAAAGTCTGCCGTAGCTTAAATTGATCCGTTCATTTTTTATAAGGTCATCGTGTTTACGGACGGAGTAAAAAGTTATAGAGTCACAATTATTGGGGATAAAGTTACGAAAGCGCCGAACCTCCGATTTTTTTGAAAATACGTATACCTATGTATTTTGACACACCGATTACGAATATGATAGTGAAAATGGGCGCAAATTTGATTTTCATGGAAAACCCCATTCAAAAACGTATAAAATCATGGTTTTTCTCATTTATTTCCATAATTATTTCTGTGACCAGTCAGACATCATTTATTTCTTTATTTGACCAATCATAGGGGTGTCTTACAACCCCACATGAAATGTTGGAATGGGGAACCTTCGTGACCTACATTATTTCCATGATCAGTCACAGGGGTGCCTTTCCGCCCCCAATAAGAAGTTGGAAAGGGGAATCTATGTGACCTACATTATTTCTGTGACTAGTAACAGGGGTGCCTTGCCGCCTTCCATGAAAATTTGGAAAGGAGAACCTACGTGACCTACATTATTTTCGTGACCAGTCACAGGGTTACGCCCCCCCCCCCCGATGTGACATTAGAATGGAGAACCTACATAACCTACATAATTGTTATGATCAGTCACAGGGCTGCCTTGCCGCCCTGAACAAGAAGTTGGAAAGGGGAATCTATGTGACCTACATTATTTCTGTGACTAGCAACAGGGGTGCCTTGCCGCCCTTCATGAGACGTTGGAAGGGGAACCTACGTGACCTACATTATTTTCGTGACCAGTCACATGGGTCACGCCACCCCCCCCCCCCTCCCTTCGATGTGACGTTGGAATGGGGAACCTACGTGACCTACATAATTTCTGTAATCAGTCACATGCGTGTCTTTCCGCCCCGATAAAAACTTGTAAAGTGGAATCTATGTGACCTACATTATTGCTGTTACCAGTAACAGGGGTACCTTGCCGCCCCCATGAGACGTTGGAATGGGGAATCTACTATATAATAAGTTTAAATATAAATCTGAATATTTTTAGAGCAACTTTTGAATTTTCAAAACCCTTTTCCACATTTATCTGTAAAGCCAACATCGAATGGGTAGCGCCCATTTGATCGCGGTCTATCCTTTCCAGCAGGGGGGTCCTTTGTACTTCATGATGAATAAAATACAAAGCGTGAAAAAAATTCTATGTTGCAATTAATAATTGAGAGATATTATTTGCAAAATTTATGTTCAAAAGCAATTTTTAAAAATTCTGAACCCAATGCTGCATTGTAGAAAAATCTGTAATTAAAACTCAAAAATAGGTTATTTTTAACTGAGTTTTCTTACATTTGTCCTAATTTTTCTACATTTATGATCATTCTACTGGACAGAAATTTTTAACGGTGGATTAATTCTAATTTTCAACTTATTAGGGCAAATGTTAAGTTTAATCGTTGAGAAAGGAGTACACAGACACAGAAAATCATTCGGGGCAAATAATTTATATCACAACTTCATTAAATGGAGAATTTACCATTTTTGACGCTCGCATTTCCGACATCCTCCCACCTTGAGTCTGTTATTCAAGTATTCCCTCTCAATTTTGAAAACAGCGTGATTCCTTAACAATTCTCGCATATCTTTAGCTACGTTTTTGCTAGAATAACTCAGCTCTAATGGATACACACGTTGTAGAGGAATCTCGAAAGTTCCATTTTTCGTCTCTAAATAGAGGACACGTTCAGCACCATCTTTTCCCCCGATTAATTTCTCAATGCGTGCCACAGGCCAATCAATTGGATTGTGACTAGCATCTACAACGAGTACTACATTGCCGATTTCGAGTTGACGGAACTCTTTTAAATGGAAATTAGATATTAATTTTCCTAAATATTCTTTACGGAATCTATTCCTCAAATGTACCATGATCTCTTGTTTACGTTGGTATCTACATTTAAGATCAAGTATGTTAATCAGGTCAAGATCTGGCATTTCACTTTGTCTGAGATCATGTAAGAACATCATTGCAGAAGTCAGAGGCTTAAGATCGCTCGGTTCTTCCGATACATATATTAGAGGAAGTGAGTTCAAAGTCAGTTCGCAATTGCATAATACCGTGTTCTTTTCTTCATAAGTGAAAAATGCTTTTTCTGAGACTTTGCGAAAAACAAGTTCCATCATCCCAATTAAACGTTCGCACCAACCTCTCCGCCATAAAGCAATAGGTGAATTAAATCGTCAATCCATTTGCCTAGCCTGACTATACTTAACGGCGGTCTCCCATTTTAATTTTTCAAAAGCATTATCGGCACTGACAGAATTAGTTCCGCTGCCACTGTAAACAATATTTGGTCCACCATGGCGTCCGATAATCTACGAAAACTTGATAAAAAATCATTGGTTAACAGAGATGTCACTAACTCTAGGTGAACTGCTCTATAAATCACACACGTATTCGGCATATCCAAACCTTCTTCTGACCGCGCAAGTAAACCGGACCCGCAAAATCAACACCGAGCACTTCAAATACAGCCGTGTCCTTGACACGATGAATGGGCAAGGGCGCTCGATGTACGTGCATAAGCTTTGAATTACACCTATTACAAATCACACATTTCTTTATAATAGAACGTATCGCTTTACGCGTAGACAGAATGCAGAATTTTTCTCGTAGTTGATACATAATTTTCTGCACTCACGCGTGACACATGTTCTCGTGAGTCTCTCTTATAAGCAACTTAACCGCTCGATCATTTGAATCAAGTAAGATCGGACATAGAAAACTAAAACTATCATCGCGTGCTACAATTTTAGTCTTGAGACGAATTAAACCAGCGGAATGTACGAAAGTCGATGAAGTAGCTAACTTTTCTTTATTCTCGTGGGAGAACCTTTTATTCTGTAATACGTTCAAAATTTGTAATTCAGCATTGTGAATCTCTTCAACCTTTAGCTTTTTCCCTTTAGTCAACACGCGGCTGAGTTTGTAATTCTTAAATTACAACTTTCTCGCAAAAAAATCTAATCGTTTTATTATACGACGAAAACCTGTCCACAATTTCAAAATTCACCTGGTCTTCTATATTTAGCATAGCTATTTGAGCCGACCTCCGCATTTCCACCCCAACCTCATCCTCACCAACTTCTTCTCTCAAACAGGGCCAGTCTGCCTCCTCATATCGCAGCCAGTAGTGTCTATTCCACCATTGCGAGCCTAAAAGCTGTTGTGCTTCACATCCGCGTGACGGCGAATTGGCAGGATTTAACAAACCCGATACGTATTTCCACGTTCCCAACGAAGTAATGAGTCTAATTTCCTTCTCTCTATTCAACACAAATAGCGCCCACTGTATATCCCACTGAATCCACGAAAAAATAGTTGTCGAGTACGACCAGTAAAACATGGGGACGTCGGTGTAACTGTGGGCATCTAAGATTTCATTAGTCTGTCGAGCACCTATGGACGCAGCCAATAATTCTAGACGTGGTATCGACGTCCCTTCTGGGGTACACGTCTTTTCGAACCAAGAAAAACTAAGTTTCATTCAATTTCTCCTTCACGCGCAAAAAGGTTACAGAAGCATACGCGGATTTGTTTACA
Source organism: Andricus grossulariae (assembly GCA_011634705.1). Lineage (NCBI taxonomy): Eukaryota > Metazoa > Arthropoda > Insecta > Hymenoptera > Cynipidae > Andricus > Andricus grossulariae. The sequence goes on along the minus strand of JAABKJ010000755.1, from coordinate 51,922,250 downwards.
TCACAAAAGGTATGAATAGAGAATTCACCGGTGCCAAACTTTCTCGCGATACCAATCTTTTCCTGAATACGGTAGCTGTTCTTTCCAATGTGAAAAAAGTTTTTTGCTCTTCTTCATCTGCGGAAGTATCCCAATCAATTTTTTGCTTCCACATACTTTTTAGCAACAACTTGGGCAATAGAGTCACGGGCGAAGTAAAACCGATCGAATCATAGACTTTATGCGCGGCCGATAGGACCGAACGTTTAGTGACTTCCACGTCACATTCATTTCTCCATAAATCTGGATTTACTAAAATCGTATCACGCACTTTATTAAACAACAATCCAAGGACTAACGTCGTTTCTTCACCCGTGTTTCTTTACACGTGTGTACCCTGCACCTCAAATTAAAACAGTCATGCGCCATCATCTCCTGTTGCTGTTGCTATGAATTTATGTAATTTTTTCCGATTCTACACTAGTTACACAATTATCCACGTAAAAAGATTTAGATAACTTCTCAATAACTTATTGAGACCATGACCCTTTTCCGTCAGTCGCAGCTTGCATCAAGTTCGAAGAATACAATTTCAAAACAGCACCCAATAAAAATGGGCTACACTTAAGACCGAATACTACCCGCTTATCCCGAAAAATTCGCAACCGTCCGCCAACAACCCACACGGACCTCAAATAATCGCGGTCTTTAGGATGTATCCCGATCTGTAAGAATGCCTGGCGAATGTCAGCCAAAACCGCTAGCTCGTGATCCCGAAATTTCATCAACTTCAAAGGTATGAACTCGATTAAATTCGGCCCATTTTCAAGACATTGATTCAGGGAGGGAAACCCCATTACGCTTGCCGACGCATCAAACACCAGGCGTATTTTCGTTGTGCTCTCTGCTTTGACAACTGGGCGATGAAGCAAGTAATGATACACGGAGCTCACCGTTTCTACTATTGGCTCAATAATGCCTTCGTTCTGTCATTCTTTAAATACTTGATCGTACTGAAAAAACAAATCATCTCGCTTCAATTTCTCTACAGTCTTCTTCAATCTTCCTTGAGATAAATCTAAAGTTTCAGAAATTGTCGCATGGTCATCCATCCTAGGCAAATCTACCAAATATCGTTTATCCTTAGTATAATAACACATCAATAGTATTATCGTAATTTCCGCGTTCAGGAACCAAGTCAGAACGTAAAATATTATTTCTTTCCAATTCGTCTGAAAAAGCGCTTTTCTCTAAATTCGGAATGTTTTCACAAAAAAAACATGATGTCGCTGACTATCCGTCTTTATCCCGCCGAAATATGAGTGTTTCACTTCTTCAGTCGCGATAGGAGTATAAGCCAACAATTTTGCTACGTCGTTACGAATGTACGACCTATGCCAGTAACTATCGAGGACTAATCTAGCTTCCATTTTTCGCAATTCGGAATACAGAACAACGCGCTTCGTTTGCATATATACATCGGGCGAGTAAGAAAAATTAGCAATATTTTTCTCTTTGCTTGCTTTTATCGTTTCTCAGACGCTACTTTCACTTGTTACGTCCGCGTCGCAAGAATCATCCCGACAAACAAGAGCCGAATGGTGTCTACCGTATTTTGAACATTTAAACTTTACTCTTCACTTTCGCGCTTTATGACCAATTTTTAAACATTCAAAACAGCAATCGTGTTCACTAATCAAACTCCGTATCACATCACTGGAAAACGTCTTCGCTTTTTCGCATGCCGCATTCTTGTGATTATATTTATTACAAAAAATTCACTTTTTATGCTTTTCTTCATTTGCTAGAAGAATGCTGCCTCTTGCTACTTTGGATGCTGACATCTTGCTTTTCACTCTTCCTTCGTCGTCTTCTTCTTTCAACATTCGGCGTGGATCGGTCTGTCGTATCTCCTCCGTCAGCTCCCGTTTCACTTATAGTTTCTGCACGCTGCCACGTACGTAGATTTTTTTTGGTAGCGAGGATTCCACGAGTGAGTAAAGCATAGTTGCGCGATTGTTCGTTGTGACATCAAGCGTCTCAAGCGCACGAATATGAGTCGAAAACTTATCGTATACACACGACACACCAACTTTCTTCCCTTGATTTGTCGCGTTTTGCCAAACTAACGAAAGCAACTCTGGAGTGTAGAATTCGATCAGCAAGTCGTCTCGACCGAACGGCTCTTCAAACTGTCGAACACCTTGATGTAACTCTTTGCCCTTTTCGAATAACAGCTCTCGATGCTTTCTGCTTTAGAACCAACTTCCATAGTTTTTTTCAAGTATTCCAATTTGTCTTCATCGGCGTTGGCTCTGTCCTCATGAATTTTCCGGAAGTGTAACCAAAACTGGAGCCACTCATTAATACTGTGACTAAATTTCGCAATTTCTAATATCGGGCGTATGAACGGCTTGTCATGTCGCGGGACCCTTGTGTCCATCGCGCGGCGGAACCGCGTCCATAACATTTCCCGGCGACGAAAAATCTACATGTTGAATATAATACCGTCAAATTATTAATTTGAAAATTAAAAAAAAAATCATATTTTATTGCAAGGGCTACTGTAGCAATCTTGCGATCACTCAACTGCGTGAAGAAAATATGGGAGTGAATGTATAGCAGGCAGACGGCAATAGATCATTGATATTATTATATTTACCAATAGGGTTAGGAAAAACACCTATGAAACACAGAATAGCAGACATGATCCTCATTTTCTTCAAAAAAAGAAAACTCACTTCTTCGAGATGTTAATGAGAGTTCACCTAAGGAATGTTTTTCAATATATATTAAGCGCTATCTTATTCGTCTTCCTGAATTATTTATATTTCAGATTTAGAATATTGTGATGTTTAATTAAGAGAGGCCAAAATTAAATGTCACGCAATGGATGATCCATTTTGCTTGAAAGGATGATAAAACCTTATCTTTCAATAAAAAAAGATAGATGGATGTACATACTGTTTCATTTATTATTAGGGACAATGAGGAAATTGAGAAGGATCGAAAAATAGTAAATTGTTACGAAATCAATGATTGAATCTATTATCAAATATATAAATTCATGTAGTGATATAAATTCAAATAATGTTAATATTTATAAGTTAGAAAGTTGACAACTCTATAGCTAACATTGCTAAATTAATAAGTGAAATAAAAGTACCAACATTCTATAGATTACAACTAAATTCTTTAAGGAATAATAAAAGGCATCTTAAAGTGCGCAAATTAAAAATTATTTCCTCCTTCAGGCTTTAACTTGTAAATTTTCATTCTCAATTCTCTTGACCCGGATTCGCACATCTTCAAATTTAAAAAAATTATATTTAATCCTTAAGTAATTCCGCATTCAAAGGGTTTTAAATTAAACTTATTTTAACTTCGCGATTGCACAATTTAAAATGTGGAAGTTTAAAATTAAAGAATTTCTTATCTATTAATTGTAGATATGAGTTTTTATAACTTGAAGGATTTTCAAGAAATATTTAAAATATATAACCAATTAAAATTTAAAAATATTGTACAGTCGCAGATTTCAAGGATGATAAATTCTGTTTTTATTCTGTAGGATCTAAAATAATTATTTGTTGAAACAGAGGGGTTTAACAGACAGGCGTTATCTCGTACGTATCAGCAAATATAAAGCCGTAAAAATGTATGGAGACATTTAAGATTTCAAGAAATGTAAAAAATTGGATTTTGAAATAATACGAAAATTACGAAAATAAGAATTTTTTAAACATATTTGCTAACCAGCAGAACCAGCAGAAGATGATGTTTATAACTCGATTCCGCAATAATTTTACTTTTTAGGTTTATGAGCTCATTTTGATGATAACTTTCCATAGACTTTTGCTAAAATATTAAGATATTTTTAGAATTTTTGTCGTAGATTTTACCCAAGAGTCAAACATCGTGCAAAAATGTCACGACATTTCAAATTATTATTGTACTCACCACATGAATTTAAAAAATTCAAAACAATACTATTTTTATAAATATTACTAAAATTTATTAAAATGCGCTGCACCATGTTTTAACAAAAATTCTCGTAAGTACTTGTAACACTTTGTTAAAATTTGGCGACTTTTTTATATCAAGTTTGACCCTACGGTAGAATTTAGGGAACAAGTTCATAAAATCTGTTGACCATTCACAAAAAATAGTATTGAGACTAACCTCTAAAATACGCCCAAGGACTTCATACAATTTTAATTATTTCCAGATTCATTCCAATTTTAAAAAACATCCAAATCTGATATTATTCACAGAGTATTTTTATAAAATAATCTTTAAAAATCATCTATAAAATAATCTACTGTCGCCTTTTTTGTTTCTAGTAATGTACTCATGGATATTATTAAGGATTGCAGATTACAAAATTTCATTAGTCTAGACAGAACTTTAAAGTTAAACAAAGGGAAACAATGTCCAATTCTTGAAATAAAACGAGCTTAAATGAACTGCAATATTAATTTTTTTATTTCAAGGAATGAATATAATAATATTCTTTAGAATTACATGAACATAAAAAATTATATCATTAGTCTGGAGCAAAGAAAGTAGAAAACAACGAAATTCAAATCGCTGGAGATAGGCAGTTATGACCAAAGCTCAAATTCCATCTTGTGTACCTTGATATTGACCCACTTTATGAAAGATACGTTATCCTTACGTGAGACACCTGAAGAGTATGCGTTCAATGTCCATAGTATATGTATGTATGACACGCTTTGCATCTATCATTGGGAACTACTTGACGTAAAATGTGGTCACGGATACTCCTTCGACCAGAACTGATCTTCTACATTTCTGTAAAAGTTTATGTGAGAGTTTATGTCCATTTTCTTGTCCTTGGATAAATGTTGTTGGACAAATGTTGGCGAAACGTTCCAAGCTCTGTTTTCTTTACTTGGGCTTTTGGAAGTAAGACATCCAGATGAAGTAATGCACTTTCCTCACTTCTGATTTTAAAATTCAGGCCAAGGGTCTCGGCCGCTTGCTCTCGTGTTTCCTGACCATTTTTAGGAGAGGATCTCTAATTTGAGTCTAATCTTGGAACGGATAAATTTATATGCAAGCTATTATTCATATGCATGATCTTACGGGTGATGATATCAAGGGCCGTGAGCTCGTTCTTCATCCATTGAACCACCCCAAAGGAGAAAAGTAGAACCGGCACCAGTGTCAAGATGTCTAATAACACCTATAACCACAAGATAATGGTCCCTGGGCACGTCAGTAATCCGTCCTCGCTTCAGTTCAATCTTGGCACACTTGTCCAATAAATTGTCCATACCAATCTCTCCTGCGTACCCCTTAACACTTAGAACTTCATTGTACTGCGACAAGTGGCACGTAAATCGAGTGATAGTAAGGAGGAAAAAGTGAGTGAGAAGTGAAAGAAAAGTGAAAGAAAATAGTAAGAACAATTCAATATAAAACCACGTTAAACTACGAAGTGGATTTTGGTCTTATAACGTCGCCCCACGCGCGGGCAGATAAAATCGCGCTTATTCTGCCTATTTCAGATAAAGTATTGTATGCTTTGAACTAGCAGCATAGATCTTCAGGTCATTCATATAAAATACATGTGTGACTTTATGCTCGCGATGATTAGTGTCGCTGTATAGGTACCCGAGAGCATTGCGTAGTACAGAAATAGTGGCAGAAGTGTGATGCAAGAGAGCAGAGGGCTCATGGTGTCGCCCTAAAAGACGCTTCTCTAAATGGTGACGCTATTCATTGAATCAAAAGCTATACCTCTTTTCGTGCAATGTTGTTCGTACATCGCTCTCCACACAGGCTCAATTCTTCAAACAATCCTGTCGTTTATGATAGCTCTAAATCTCTTAGGCTCAGGATCCTATACATGAACTTGCATAGGAACTACTTCACTAGGGTTTACTAGTGGTTTGACTGTCTTGATAGTTAGTTTAATCTTTATGGGAATAAAATCAAGGTAACTTTATAGCTGCAAGCGACATGAGTTTTCGTTACGGCTTTCTCTAAAGGACCCCATGCGCGTTTCTGTACATAATCCTCACAGAGGATCCTTTGATGGCTTGCTGTAAAAAACCCTACACACGTTTCCGTACAGGAACCTGTGTCTCAAAATACTCCGTAAAGGTAACTGTACAGGATCCTTCCAGAGGTTCCTTTGTCGATGTAGATTCCTTTGCAGGATCATTTACAGTTTCCCTCACCAAATTTATGCACAGGTTCCGAAAAGATTAACTGTACAGGTACGTGAGCAGGTTTGTGTACAGGGACATGTGCAGGATTCTCCGAAGTTCCTATTCAAGAATTTTCAGCTGGGATACAGGAATTTATTGCTGAATTAACACTCAATTGTGCTTTTTCGTTCTCAACTTCTTAACTTTCTTTCAAGCTAAACAATTGTGTGATTCATGTTATTTAAAGTGTCTGTGAACATTGTATTTGTGGGTTTATTCAATAAGTCGCATCCCTTTACTCACCTTTTGAATAATTATAAGTCTAATATCAAACAAAATATTAATAAACCTTTTTCTTATACCAAGTTTTCATCTTGTCATACATGAGGCATAACTATGTAAGTACCAATTTAAAAAAAATATTCTTTTACTATTTTTCTTTTTGAATATTTTTGTTCAATGAGGTAAGGCAAGTAACATAAACGTTAAAAAATTGCATTATTAATATATGCCATTTATGATTATGAAGAATAGGGAATTTGAACAGGAATGCAAAATGACGCATTTAAAATCAAAAATAAAAAAGTTTATTTATTACAAAAAATAGTTTTAAATTTCGCTACAAGAAGCTTAAGAATTCGTAATACAATTACAATTCAAACTTTTTCTTTCACGTATTCTCTAATATTAAAGTCAATTCCAGTGAACTTATTTCAATTATATGTCAATTGAAGTGACCTTAACTACTTTTCAATTTTACTTCATATTTAATCCACCGCAAAAAAGGATCTATTGAGAAAGATGAATTAGAAAGGATTCAGAATTTTTTTCATGAAAATATATTATCACACAATAATATGAACCAGACATATCAGGGTAATTCCAAAAATTATTTTACATTAACAATAAATAATTCAAATAAAGATAAAAGATTAAATTTCAAATCATGCGGACCAGCGGGTGACACGTTCAGGATTTCCTAGCAAATAAAATGTTTTTGTACATGGAAAATAAGGACACTTATTTTTTGAAATTAAGATAGTAACATTTCTTTATATTTTTGGACATTTTATAAGTGTTTTTATTTTGGTTTATCCAGTTTTTTGTACATTTTTAAAATCTACAAAAAAAAATGAAAAAGGTAAATAATGGTAAAGTTATTCCAAATTTCTGAAAAAAAAAAGAAAACAATTTATCAAAAATCCCAAATTTTCTTTGCCGAAATTTTCAGGAATAATAAATAATAATATAGTCTGCTGACTATGAATGTCTCATTTGGTATTTGTTTGTCTTTAGGGAGAAATAAATTATATCTGATTTTTTTCGAAACCTTGCCCTGCTTGCAATTTTTGAGACTTTACGGTCTTTCTTTTTCCAGTTTTTCTCATCGATTTGCAAAGAGTTAAAAAACATGAAAAACTAGAACAAGAATACCCTCAATTTATAAAAAGTAGAAAAAGAGGACAAGGTTTTGAAAAAGATAATTGTATTCTCTCGAAAAAAAAATATATAGATTGAAAAAAATTGTATAAACTGAAACAAGAAAAGGTTTAATGTCTTCGAAATTACAAAAATGGCACAATTCTTAGAGTAAAATTTGGAGAAAAAACTCATTTACAAAAGCAAATTTCATTCTCAAGACAATCCTGAACACGACACTAATCGACCTGCATGATTTGAAATAGATTCGGTCTATAATATCGCATCTAATATAATATTTCTCGCTAACAGAACTTATATAAGTCACAATAAAATAAGTTAACAAATAAAAATTATGAAAACAAAAAACAATATGGGTACATGATAAGCGTAGAAGTTTTTTGTACCGATTCTTCAAAAATCATACAGGATAGAACCATGGGTTAAACAAAGATAAACCGGGATTGAACCAAAGCTGGCTCAAAGTTGGGACAGAACTGGACAAGGATAAGTTGCTTCTTTAATACAGTATGTTTTTACAAAAAGAAAGGTACCAAAGAATCGTGCAAACGTTTATATTTTACAAAAATGTTTTATTTCAGTGTTAAAATACCGCAAGCGGTGCTTAAAATCACTGCTGACTTTTAAACGTGATTTCTTGTTAAAAAAGAAGCGAAAAACTTTTTTGAAATAGAGTTACAAATCTTATAAAATTCAATATAGATAAGATTTCAGAGATCACGCCTTATTAATTTCAGTTTTTCAATAGTTTCCTAAGTCACAGCACGAGTTGAAGTTAAGATAAAAAATCTGAGAAATTCTCGCCTAATGAAACTTGACGCTGTTACGCTTGGACATGTTTATATTTTATGAGTTTTATTATCTTGAATTAAAGATAGGCCTTCAAAGACTTTCTGTATAAGTTTTACATTTCGCTACGAATTTTCTAGATGATGCCATGAGTTGTAGTCAAAGTACAAAATTCGAAAACTTCTTGATTTTTTTTTAATTTTTCGCCTGTCTTCCATTTTAAATAAGTAATCCTGTTTTAAACTCAGCAGCGAGTTTTAGTATCGCTTGCGCTTACCGTGTAGATAATTTCCGACGTTAATATAAAAATGGGCCACCCAACTACTCATGTATACTTTTCAATTGAATTATAGAACTCGTTCGGCCCAACGTTTGCATTCTCGCCAGGATACGGTGTGAAACAAATCATTTACAGGATCACCTCTAGGCAACGGTACAATCTCGTTGGCAATGTCGCCGTTGATGTGTATCTTAACTCTGCCATAGGCACTACCAAGATCAGCTCTAGGAGCCAAAAGTGGAAACAAAAATCCTTCGAGGAATATTCCAATGACGTATCCATTCAGTATTCCTACTTCATAAAAGCCTGCCTCCAAATCGAGAGGTCGATTTGAAAAACCTTCATAATGATCAACATGGAATCGAATGGGAAGAGGTTGAATTGCTTTTACACTATGCGGCCAACCTTGTTCTGTTGAAAGAAATTTTATATAACACATGTATGAATACGGCCGTTTCTCATACCTGTGGAGCTAACCTAAATTTCCACTTTTCAGCTCATAGGCATTTACTGTTTTAAAATGATAATTAAAATGCAAAGTTTTTTTTTTAATTTCATTCTGATTGGTTTTTCAAAAGCAAATATATGCATATAGTGCCAAAATATTTCCAGTCATATTTAAGAAAAAAATAATATACTATTCACCAATGGAATCAGGAAAAACCACTATGATGAAACCCAGAATATTAAACACGTTCCTCATTTTCTTAAAATTCAGGAAACTGACTCATATCACAAAATGTCTGATTTCATATTGTAATTATAACTATCTCATATATCATTCCGAATTACTGATATTTGCTAACTCTGCTTTTTCATACTAACCTTGTGAACTTATTTTATATTAAAAGCATTATATGTACAATTCAGAGGGATCAAAGTGTGTTATTATACGCAATGAAGAGATCAGTATTTGTTTTAAACCATGATAATATTTTATCTTTTTATAAAAAAAAATACTTTTACATGTGCCATTCCATTTACATAATATCAAAAAACATATGAAAAGTTAGAACAGTTCCTACAGAATAACAAAATTTGGATTGAAAATTAATAATAACACGTTTAATACAAATTTAGGACGTATAATGTTACAATCCAGGGATGCTCAATTTTTTTTTCTAAAGAATTATATGACAAAAGCGGTGAGCAACGTTTCCCTTGTTAACACAAAAAAAATTCTTGCCAGGGCATTTTGTATTAAATGGATTAGACATTGAAAAACTTTCTTGTATCGCATCGGAATTTTAGCTTGTTTTAGAATTTTCAAAATATAAAGAACTATATCACATAAAAACAAAGCAAAAATTATTTTATTCGACTCATCATGCACAGAAATGCCTATCCTATTGTATAAAACAACTTTCAATCATAATGTTTTTGTTCATTCACGTATTTTGAAAGGAATATAAATCTTTTATAAGAATTTCAGAGACATTTTTTTATGTGTAGCATTGTACCATCGTTTCAATTATTTATTATATATATTACAAATTATCATTTACAATAAAAAATTCTGATATGAACTGAAATTTGTGAAGCAAGGAAGGCGTTGAAACAAGGATGAACCAGGACTGAAACATTATATATTTTCTTCTCGAGATCTTGTTGTTTCATGACAAATATTTGATTAATTCGAACACACCTTTTTCTAAGTGTGTACTTAATCTTTATATTATTACATATTATTCAAAGATTATGAAAAAATTAATTAAAAATTGTAATCTAGATTTGATCCTCAGTCACAAAATAATTATAATATTATGAAATTCGGGATTACCTGCCATATGGACGTTTCCAAATAATAACTTTCATCTCGGAGAAACAAAATGAAAGGGTCCTAACTCGTGGAGAGTTAGCTCCTTTTTATTTGGCATTTCTGAAATGCAACCTTGTCATTTGGACATGTTGATATGGTGTATCATTTGAGTACATATACAATATCAACAAATAGTTTCCTTTGTTCAATTTCGTCTGTAATAGAATTTTAAATGTTTCACCAAATTTTATCTAATATATATCAAAATATCATAGAGATTACAGATGATCAAATGGTATGACATGACAGAGTGAACTCCAGATTAGATAATAATATTTACCAACAGGATTAGTGTGAGTAATCCTTTTTTTTAATTTTCAAGATATGCACGAGTCGCTATCTCACTTCGTCTTCTAAATGAGTTGTATTTCATAAATCTATTCATCCCAGACTAATATATCCAAAATTCTTTAGATTTGTGACATAATTTTTCACAATTTTAGAGGAACAAAATTACTTATTACGCAGTAAAAGGATCTGCATTTTTTTAAACTGTAATAACCTTTGATAATTATTATTGTACCTCTGATTGGTGTTCCTTACTTGTAACAATGATAATCTCTTTTTAAATAAAAAAGATAAAAAGCAATTCTGTAAACTTTTCAAGAATCTAAAAATTCTCCGTTGTCCTTTTTTCCCCTTACCTCACATTTCTGGGTTAAGATCCGAATGATTGATTCAAATAATATTTTCCTTGGATACATCTCACTCTCCCTAGGAATCACGGGACCTTGTATCTGATGGAAGGGCTTAAGGATCTCATCGGACTATAGATCTGAGATTGGCTGTGAGACCTGAACTATGGAGCGATCCTTCCAGGGGGTAATAGCAAAGCCTCTTGGAATATCGAGGACGCGAATTCTCAGGCTCCTAAACTGCGATGTGGTCGCGTTGTCAAGGGCTGAATCGCAGCAGGGTTGAAAAATCCTTGAACACCCCAGAGCGCCCCCCTTAGTTGAGGGGGGCGTGCCGGAGTTACAAATGAGGTGTCTTAACGGACATTTTGGGACACCAGGTCGAATCCCATAGTATGTGGACCCGCCCGACGCAAGCGGAGCTTTTCAAGGGGTGCTCCTTAGTTCCCTAGCTTCTCGTGGAAACAAAATAGGAGACTCACAAAAGAAACAACAGAAGCAATGAGTGTACCCATTATGGACACTCGTCTAACCCACCGCCAAAGATGAGCGGCTAATCAAGGGATAGCCCACCAGGAGCGGTGAAGACTTCTGACACCGATGACAGAAATCTTGTTACCACGGTGGAAGAGCAGATAACGGGATTCTTCGTGAGGAAGAAGAATCGTAGCGGTGCATAGAGAAGGAAAGCGTGCTTGGTGTGGCTTACATAACGCAGCCAAGGTACCTCACAGGAGGCCATCGCTGCGAAAACATCATCCGGAGCAGATATATAGTAACGCCCTGGTGAGAGTTGTGGTTGCATCGGTTTATCCTGAAGTCTGTCTATCTTCCGAGAGGTTGGACAAGCTGAGGGAGGAAATATCTAAAGGGATTGACGCGTTACCTTGTGAGCGGCGTGTCCCCAGATTCAGCAACATCTTTATCAGGTCAAGGGTCATCATAGTGGAGCCTGCAGACATCTGGTCGCGAGAGTGGATAGTGGAGAGAACTCCAGCGTTTAGGCTCAAAGAGGGACTAAATCTAGAGAAAAAGGGATGGAGTGCATCAAAAGGTAGCACACATCGACCGTAATGATTACCAGCACACCTGAGGATTCGTCAACCATTCTTAGGAGCCTGAGCTTCCAGAACACCACTCTACCCACCAAATCGTGAAGGGTGTATTATAACAGGCAAGTAGCCAGTTCGAAGGGGAGCAGGTGGATTCTGGTTGTTGGTTATCCCGAATCTTCAATCAGGGCCCTCGCGGCCCTGGACTACCGACCCTAACTAGGGGCGGGTAGGTTTACCTTCCGGGTGACACATATGGGCTCCATTGGGGGGCCAGAAGCGTCCGGAGACACCCCGAATCATCCTATCAATGGCTGAGAGGGAAATCTCTATAATGCAGATTAACTTGCACCATAGCAACCCACTTCAGCGGGCGTAGCCAGGCGTATGTCAGTGCTGCTGACAGGGCTTACCCTAATCCAAGAACCCTGGTTATACGGGGAAAGAATAAGTGGGTGGGGAGGGTGTGGCTCCATATATAATGGGCTTAAAACTAATTTTCAGGTTTTTTCCCCCTTTGGTATTTGCGAAGCTCATACATTGTGACGTTATTTTATAAATAATCTTTCGTGCTACTTACATGAATGATAATCAAATATGTATTCTTGAACATCATTTATCACAAGCTTTCATAATTTATGTAGTTTTAGTACCATTTTTTCTCTCTGGTATGGAGTCATTATTACTCAAAGGGCGTTTTAAAAGTATTCGGTATGTTGCCTTAGTAATTTTTCGAAAATTATGCCTACTTTAAAAGTATGAGGTACTTCACGCACGAAATTCAAAATATATTTACACGGACAGTAGAATAGGCCATTATAAAAATGTTAATCTTGGTAAATGTTATTTTTGAGTTTTTGAACCATTACCTTTGGTATAGCGTACTGATAGCTTAGAGTGTTCTTAAAAAGTCTTTTTGTGTGTAATATACCGTTGATAGAATCTGTTTATAAACCATTTCGGAGCTTTGTTTCATGCAGGTCAATTTGAGAAAAAAATCTCTCAGCACTGCTGTAAAGAAGTGTCGCAATTAATTTTGTCAGCTCAAATACTGATCTATATTTTAAAGAACCGTCGCCATTTAAAATCTTTGCAACTCTATTCCGAAAAACAAAGTAATCGTCTGAGAGCTGCCTACCAATGTATGAGTCGTTTCTTAATAAACGCCCTTCTGTATCTAGAACTTCAACGTCCAACAATTCTGGGGAAAACAAAGCAGCGAGAGGAGCAACTGACGGTGGACGGTTAGCATTGAAATACGCGGGATCAACTATATTTATTTGTAGAAGAATTTTTTGATAAGAAGAGCTAAACGGAAATCACAAATAGATATCATGTGCTGCTTCAACATAAAAGTCTAGTGACTTGAGTCTAAACTTTTCCAAGTCACTAGCCTCAAGGTTTTCAATTTGAAGAAGCGAAATTGCTACACCCGGACCCTAATAGATGTCTTCTAACTTGACGAAATTGTGCGAATTTCTGTACTGAATCTGACTGACACCCTGAGTGTTCATAATCTCTTGTTTTATATGACAGTCTAGAATTGTTTGATATACTTGAGAGATCTTCTAGTATACGAGATGAATCTCGGAAGTTTTAGACTGTAATTCCTTGTTTAAATTCATGAACATCGGAAGTACGTGACATAGAAAATCTGCGTGAAGCTTATTTACTGGATTTAAAAGAAGATGAATTCTAGTAGCAGTACTTTGTTCTTCATTTCTCAGATGTAAATATTCTCCATTAAGGTGAAGTTTAAGCTCAGGGTACTGTTCCTTCACGCGTAGAACGGCCAGTAACAAAGAGAGCCATCTGGTTTGACATGGATGAAGCAACTTATCGGGCTTTAGATTACAAAAAGTTTAAAATTCTTCAAATTCGAAAAGTCGTTTGAAACTATGATGCATGTAGGAGTACACGAGTCTAATCAATAATTCAACATCGTCCAAAACCTTTTTGTTAACGTTCGAAGCGACCAAAGCGAAAGAATGACAAATGCATTTCCGATTGAACAAGAATGGAACATCTAATTTCAGTTTCAACTATACCAAATGATTTTGACCCATTATTACAGAAGCACCATCTGCAGCAAAACCCATACAATTTGTTTTGTATGCAATCTGATTTTTTTTCAAAGTATCTTACTATAAAATTGTACACGTGATCTGTATCGGCCTTTGCAATCTCTTTGCTTCAAATAAATTCGTCTTGAACACTTTCTCCATTAAATATTCTTGTGACAATAGCTAAACTTTTAACAGAGCTGTTATCAGGTAATTCGTCAATCATCATGAAAAACTTGTTTTCTCTCAACCTATCTACCAAGCATTCGAAACTGTACCTGTCAGATACATTTACGATAATTGCCCTGCATTTTTTTGCTCTACCACAACTCATTTTATTTACTACATCTGAATCCAAATGCATGCTTTGAAATAATTTAGTCAGATCACAGGATATGTTTGAAGTTAAATTATGCTCCGCAATAAAAGTCGCAATTTTTATCTCATTTCTTTTACATTTCTCTTATAAGTTAACCCTTACACTAAAATCTGCCTCTGATAAAGAAATCTGCTTGTGTTCATATACCTCGGCATTTTTCGCATGTTTTTTTTATTTTAATGATGCTCTACTTCTGTTTCACACGCTTTATATTCATTTTTACAAAAATCGCAATAGAAAAACTTAATGCCTCTGTTACTTCTCTGGATTTATTTCAGAAAACTGGGCATTTTCTCCCAAACTGCTTGCCCAAACTGCAAGCAGCTTGCACATTTTTATCTTCAGTTTCGTATCTGCCAGCTTGATAGTCTTCTGTTTCTGAAATAGCGTCAATTGCATCTTGATCTGGATTTTCGGAAATCTGTCCGAAGAATTTGCAGGGATTTCTTCAGTGGAATTCATTTTCAATTCTGAACTGATAATTTTATGAAAATAATGCTAGTTTAGAACGTCATCCATGACTTCAAACATGTATTGTATTTATTTTTATTACATTTTTCCTAACCACTTACCGTGTATCCAATATCATTCACGTAATCCAGCTGCCCTGTAATAATCATCTTTTAATGTTGAATGCCTATTGCCCTCCAATTCCAGTTCGTCATTTTGTTCGCTGAATATATTGCGAATGTGATATTTAGGTCAAGCATTTTCAACTGATTATACTATGATAATTAATAACTAGATTCATTTAATATTTTATTTGAAAGTAATGTTGGACCAGTATGCTGTTTTGGATACTTCGTAAATTAAAAAAAAAACATTCAAAATTCACAAATCTTTTTCAAAACTTATTTATATTCAGAAAGATCTGTTTGAATAATTTTACAAAAGTACTTACAAATTTATATCAATCAAAAAAATTTTCAAATTATATCACAAAACAATGCTGCTTTATCGGCTATATCGAAAACATAACCTATAAATGCTTCTAGATATATACCACGCACGTGGTCACGTTTCAAAATTATAAGTTAATTTGTTTTACAGGTCTTATATAAAAAGATGCTGCTTTATCGAATACATGAAAAAATATAAGTCATAAATACAAGTACCACATGCTTACGTTACAAACCAATTCTTCAAAAAGAGGAAAGCTATTGAAAAAATTTAAGTGCTGATTGAAATACTGATTAATACTGGTAGTCTGTACTTACTATTACGAACGTTGTAAGATGAACAAAAACTCGTGAAATTATTTTTTGGCAACAAGAATGAACTCGATATTGTAATAAACACAATAGTAATGACAAATTTCCCCATTCTACTACAAATCATTGATAACGGAAACGAAATACCGGAATAAACTTGACGAATTCAAACCATTTAAACTTATACAAGCCGAAGGCAGCTGAGGAGAATAATCACTCAAGTGATCACCAGACACCATCACAATTCACAATACATGAAATACATGTATACTTATGGCCTTTTCATACCTCTGTTTGCCGGCAGTAGCAGGCAGCCTGCCTGCAGGAAGTCCATAAGAGTGAAAGAGACGGACCATTCTTTATTCCTTTCACTCTTTTGGACTTACTGTAGGCAAGTTGCCGGCCACTGCCAGCAAGCGATGTATGGAAAGGCCTTCAGATCATGAATTCTGCTGATATTGGTCCGTTCTGTAGTGAAAAATCGTGCAATATGATTGGGAGGCTCGGAAACGGGAACGGTTATAGTTGGTGGTTGGCATTTTTTCCACTCGACACACACAGTGCCGTGCAGTACCATGATTGCGTTTTCCTTACTAGTTCTACGTTCAACGTTTCATCATTAGGCATTGCAGAATATTATTTTTCACAGGAGAAAATTGTAAAAAAGAATCGATTGAAGAAAATTCTAAGATTTTGAAAAAATTTCCTCAAAATCTTCAGAAATCGCAGATACGCAAAAATTTCCTCAGATCTGAAGAAAAATCCCCAGACCTGGCAGCACTGGTCAAGAATATGAATGCAATTTTGGTTCCTAGGCTCTGATTCAGGGACCTTACCGATATCAAGGTGAGGCTCACGGGCGGAATCGGAGAAAGGCTAGAGGTGTTTTTTGCCTCAGATTATTTCCCGGGAGGTGTTGAAGCCCCCACCCCCTAGTAGGGTGAAAACCTTAATTCAGCACTTTCAAGAGAACAGGATTCCTCTGCTGTTTGGTTGAGATGCAAACTCCCACCAAACGGCGTGGGAGAGCACAAATATCACTGAAAGTGGAAGAGATTTAATTAAATATTTAGCGTGCACGGAGATCGCCTGGAAATAGCAAATAGATAGACTTGGGGGACTAGACACACTAAGCTTCCAAGTGACATCAGCACAATGCCAATTCTATAAATAAGGCAAAATAAAATCATAAAAAGCTTCAATTTTATCAAGACTTTCCGCGTCTGAATCTCAAGCAGGTATATGTGGAAAGCAAATGGTAACCCACTTCTTCAAAGAGAAATCTGGTGCACAGATGGAGACAGAGGAGTGGAAGGGTCAGAAGCAGGAATCCATGACAATGCTGGAAGGAGGGGGTAGGAATCCCGCTTGGGCGGCATGTCACCGCTTTTCCGGCAGAGGTCCTGGCCATCCTCGGATGTGCTGAGATATGACCAGAAGAAAACGCTGCTGGCAGGCAGATTACAATCTCCTTGGACGGCCAAGCGACATTAACTGCAGTTCGGAAACCATACATAACATCAGAGCTGGTTTGGGAATGCAAAAATGCAATAAACCAACTTACAGGAAGAACAACGTGGCTCTTATATGAGTTCATGGTCACACAGGGATCAAGGAAAACGAAAAATGGAACCAGTTGGCTTTCAAAGGCGGAGCATCAAGTGAATACATAGGACTGGAACTGGTACCGGAACTAGCGTCTTGCTGCACCGGGATGACCGTGAAAAGCTGGACCCAGAAAAAGCGTCGGGAATATGGGGAACAAACCCAGGGTGGCCGACAAGCGAAAGCTTTCTTGAGCGATACGTACAGGACGGACAGAGCCAAGGGAAGGGTTTACACTAGAAAGCCATGAGGACAGTGGTTCAGATGCTTACAGGGCAGAACCACTCGGATTATCACATGCACAAAATGGGGTATAATCCCACGACAGCGTGCAGGAAATATGTCAGGGATAATGAAACATCCTCACATGTGTTATGCCAGCGCCGGGCATTAGCTGAGCTCAGGCAAGAAACCTTTGTGGTCCATTTTATGTAACCTGAAGAAATTAACACGGGATCAGTGGTTGACATACTAAGTTTCATCAAGAGGTCTGGGGTACAATAGGCTTATAGCTTGAATGCCAGGGGTACTCTATTGGTGCTTCCACCCGCACATGAACTAAACTAAACTAAAACTAACTGGATTTATCCAAAATGAGGATTCCTATCAAATAATGGTTTAATGCATTTTGTTTAGGTCTTCTGAAAAGCGCTACGATTTCCCCCTACACGTTTTTTATGTATCTCGACTCATTTGGCGCAAAATTGAAATTTCTTAATTTTGCCTAGCATTTCGGATAAAACCAGAACCCTTGGTTGAGGATGGCTGGTTAGCGAATAAATGCTTTCTTTTAGGACCCTTACGAATTGTGCCAAAGCCTCATTAAATTTATTTATTTTTGCTAGAGTTATCGCGCTTACAGAAAGTACATAATTTTCTCACGAAACTAAATCAAACAAGGTAAGCTTCTGCGAAATGAATAATATGTATATAATAATAATATGAAATTTGTAAGAAGAGCAACAAAAAAATTTAATTACTAGTGAATAACTATCTAAAGCTATAAGACATGACTAAACTTATTGCAACTTATTTCCAAGAAAAATGAAATATCTTAAGTAGGAAAAAGAAAAGTTTTGTATTTTTATATCTACAGCAAAATTATTTTTTGTCCGACCCCCCTTGAAAACGCGTCATTGCATGCAGGTGAAGCAGGCGTAATGTGTCCGCTTCCAGCCCAGTGACGCTCGGACATGCGCACTCCGCCGCCGGGCCAACATGAAACTTTACGCCCGCTACATGAAACTTTACGCCCGGTACATGGAACTTTACGCCCGCTACATATACACATATTTGAAAAGATTGTATTGCTATACCCGACAGTCTCCCTTCTGCAAAATACGCTATTTCTTCATTTCACCTATAATCTAAAATTGTCAAGTACATCAAACATCCTCTATCTGTTTCCCATGCTTGATTCTACAAGAATTCTGCAATTCTACCAGGAATGGATTTTCGTGGTCAAATTCGTCCAGAGGTCGCACTTTTTACCCAATTTCAATTTTTTTTCTCTTTTTAAATACTCACAATCAAATTCCCAACAAAGATAAGAAAAGCGCTTTCTTCTTTTTAATTCTAAAATAATTCTACAATTCTTCCAGAAATGGATTTTTGAGGTGAAATTCGTCCAAAGGTCGCATTTTTTACCCGCTGTTAAGTTTTTTTCTTTTTAAATACTCAGCAATAAATTACCGACAAAGATAAGGAAAAAGATTTCTCATTTTTTGTTTTAAAAAAATTCTACAATAATTCTACAATTCTACCAGAAATGGATTTTCGCGGTCAAATTCGTCCAGATCTCGCACTTTATACCTAATGTTAGATTTTTTTCTTTTTAAATACTCAGTATTGAATTACTGACAATCATAAGGAAGGCGATTTCTCATTTTTGGTTAAAAAAAATTCCACAATAATTCTACAATTCTACCAGAAATGGATTTCCGAGGTCAAATTCGTCCAAAGGTCGCACTTTTTACCCGATGTTAAGTTTTTTTCTTTTTAAATACTCAGTATTAAATTCCCCACAAACATACGGAAAGCGATTCCTTATATTTTTTTTTAAAGAAATTTTACAATTATTATACAATTCTACCAGAAATGGATTTTCGCAGTCAAATTCGTCCAGAGGTCGCACTTTGTACCCGATTCGAAGTTTTTTTCTTTTTGAATACTCAGCATTAAATTTCCGACAAACGTAAGGGAAGTGATTTCTTATTTTTTGTTCAAAAAAATTCTACAATAATTCTACAATTCTACCAGAAATGAATTTTCGCGGTCAAATTTGTCAAGAGGTCGCTATTTTCACCCGATTCGAAGTTTTTTTCTTTTTGAATACTCAGCATTGAATTGCCGACAAACATAAGGAAAGTGATTTCTTATTTTTTCTTTAAAACAATTCTACAATAATTCTACAATTCTACCAGAAATGGATTTTCGCGGTCAAATTCGTCAAGAGGTCGCATTTTTTACTTGAGGTTAAGTTTGTTTCTTTCTATATACTAAGCAATAAATTCCCCACAAACATAAGCGAAGCGATTTTTTTATTTTCTGTTCTAAAAAAATGCTACAATTATTATACAATTCTACCAGAAATGGATTTTCGCAGTCAAATTCGTCCAGAGGTCGCACTTTTTACCCGATTCGAAGTTTTTTTCTTTTTAAATACTCAGCATTAAATTAGCGACAAAAATAAGGAAAGCTGAAGGGGAAACAATGGATCAAATACATGAGATTCGGTCCATTTTTGCCCTATTTTGATAATATCTTCGTAAAGACAAATTTTTTGTATACGTGTATTAGAAAAATAGTTTTTATTTTTTGAGAACTATTGAATGACATAATAAAATAATGATAATTATTATTAATCACGAAGATATTACAAAAATTAAGTTTTGTCCCATGCATTTGACCCTTGTTTTCCCCTTAGCAATTAACGAAGTGAAGTTAGCTGATGGTTGAAGTGAAAATACCTAATTCCACACCAACATAAGGAAAAGGATTCCTTATTTTTTTTTTTTTTAAATTCTACAATTTTTGCACAATTCTACAAGAAATGGATTTTCACGGTCAAATTTGACCAGGGGTCGCACTTTTTACCCCATGTTGAGTTTTTTTCTTTCTGAATTCTCAGCATTAAATTCCCGACAAAGATAAGGAAACTGATTTCTTCTTATTATTTTTTTTTAATTCTACAATAATTCTACAATTCTACCCGAAATGGATTTTCGCGGTCGAATTCCTCCAGAGGTCGCACTTTTCACCCAATGTTAAGTTTTTTTCTTTTTAAATACTCAGCATTAAATTCCCAACAAACGTAAGGAAAGCGATTTCTTTCTTTTTTTTTTTTTGAAAAAAATTCTACAAGAAAATATCAATTTTTAATTAAAAAGAATGAATTTTTAACAAAACAGCGTTTTTTAAAAGACAGTTCAATTTTCAACACAAAATTATGCATTTTCAATCCAAAGGACGAATCTACCTGCAAAGATGAATTTTCAAACAAATAGAAATAGTCGAATTTTTAAAGAAAAAACATTAAACTTCAACTTAAAACAGTTGAATATACAACAAGAGGTAAATTCTCAACAAAAAAATATAATAGTTGATGTTTCAGCGAAAGAAAAAAAAAAGAATTTTCAACATAATAGTTCAATTTTCGACTGAAAAGTTGAATTTTCAACAAAAAAATTGAATTTTCAACCAAAAATATTAATTTTTCACCAGAAAACACGAACTTTCGACAAATTATATAAATGATCGAACGAATAGTTAAGTTTTCAACTAAGAAATACAAGCTTTTGAACAAAAATAGAAAAGTTAAATTTTCAGTAAAAAAAATTAATGTCAAACAAAACATCAAGCGAACATTAATTTTCCACCAAAATGACGAATCTTCAACGAAATAGATTATTTTTCAACCAAAGAGATGAATTCTTAAACTAAAATGCTAAATCTGTAACCAGCAAAAAAAATGTTAACAAAATTATTCAACTTTTATCCAAAAGCGAAATTTTTAACCATAAAATGAATTTTCAAACAAGAAGTTTAATTTTCTACCAAAAAGACAGATTTTCAAGAAAATACATAAACATAAATTCTCAACCAAAAAGTTGAACGTTGAACAAACAAATTTTTGCAACCAAAAAATAATATTTAATTTTTTAGTTAAAAACCCTAATTTTCAACAATATAAAAACGATTTTAAACAAAATAGTATAATTTTGAACCAAATGGATGAATTTTCAACTAAAGTGATAAATTTTCTCAAAAAAAAAATACATTTTTAACAAAGTAGTTCAACTTTTAATTTTTCACAAAAGAAATAAATTTTCAACTCAAATAATAAATTTTCAAGAAACGAAAAAAATAAATTCGTGTAGTTGAATTTTCCAACCAAAAAGAGATACTCGAACTTTCAAACTGAAAATTAAAATTATTAACGAAAAAGTTAATTTTCCATTAAACTGTGTAATTTTTAACCAAAAACGGAGAAATTTTTACCAAGAAGATTAATTTTCACCAAAAATAGATCAATTTTCAACAAAAAATGGAAAAGTCACATTTTCAGTCATAAATATCAATTTTGAACACAAAAAAAGAATTTTTATTAAGAAAGATCAATTTTTAACTAAAATAATAAATC